>CM033123.1:13932075-14192569 GCA_019321725.1 Paulownia fortunei
TTTTTTCAGTCTCTCTTTATAGATCTTGCTTTGTTGACCATCTTTCTAAATAACGTGTTGGACATACCATTACAATCTCATGGTGGAGTTTAAAATTAAGAGAATCTTGATCGTAATAATGTCGTAGAGATTGGGGTGATGATACTAATGTGCTGTCGCTGGATTCATATTTGTCTACTATCTCATCGAGCGGTGTTTATGCAAAGATGGTGCTGCCCAGATGCATAGGTCAAGTGCGATGCATAGGTCAAGCATGTTGCGTGTGCACTAGTCGAGTGAGCTGGTCGAGCACAACAGGTGCGCAGGTCAAGCATACAAATCACACGAGCTTGTTGAGCGTAGGTCAGGCATGACATATGCGTAGATCAAGCATAGTGTGACAGTGTTGTAATTGTTAATTATCATCTCTACATCATTTTTTGTGTTGGATCACTTCATCTAGTTAAGGAATTGGTTGGAGGGGTCATGTCGAGTCTAATTATTTAGTGGAATTTTTGCACGAGTTCATATAGGTCATTTGTTCTTTTCCCCATAGTGGGGGTAAGTCAAGTGAAGAAGATTAAGTCTTCGAGATCATCGTCATTATCACGTCACACCAGAGTCTAGTGAGTCCAAGAGCGAGGTCATTGCTTCTCCATCTCGAAGTCTAGCTGGGTTGGCAAATGTGTTTAGTGAGCCCTCTACTTGTAGTTGCATCATGGACGTCAAAGTATTGACACATGTTTGTGCATTGGTGGACTCACATTATTTAGCATTTTTTTCTTTGTTGGGTGCATGGTTAATTTTTAATACTTTCACTTCATTTTTATATCTAATGCTTTTTCATTTGCGCAAGTTCTCATAGATCAGCTCTTTGTACCCTTCTGTTGGAAAGAAAGTGATGGGAGTGGTGATGATTGATATGACACTAACATATGTGATACTGGCTTACGTCGGTGCAAGTGAGGTGGGGTCTTTTTCCTCTCTCGAATGGCATCGAGCAAAAATCATTGTCATGTGACGTAGTTGGTGATGCTAAAGGGCAACCTATTGAAGTACCACCAGAGGATCACTACTTCTTATGGATCCAAATGCACGCAAGCTCCTCTTCGGGGACAACAACGCAAGACCTTCTTTTTAGGGTATATAAACAGTTAGCTCTTCTTGGGATGTGAAGGCGTGATGTAACGCGAGTTCCTCCTAAAGATAATGACACCAATCTTCTCTTAGGGTGAGAAGGTGTGTAAGCTTCTCCTAGGGGTGTGGAGGTGTGTAAGCTCTTTCTGAGGGTGTGAAGATGTACGAGCTCCTCTTTTAGACACACTCGCTAAATCTTTGGATGCCTAGACGCTTCACTAAGTCTTTGTATTGCCTGGACGTAGTCCTCAGTTCTATAAGTAGACAAGTTTGTTAGGTTTTTTGGGTGCCTAGACACATTCGCTAGGTCATTTGGTGGAGCAAATTATGTTGAAAACACTTTTAAGTAAATGGATTCTACTCTGTTGCCGAAACATCTTCACACTAGTTATTATTGGTGCAAGAGCTCTCGTGTTTTTGGTGGGGGACGTACCGTGTAGGTCTAGCTATGCTCTACGTGACTTGACCAGGTAAAGCTCGTTGGGCTCAACCTGGGTTTTTTTTTCCAAAAAAACCATACAAGTCGAGCCATGATTGATGCGAGCTGAACCTGTGCTCGATGCGACCTAACTAAATTAAGCTCACTAAGCTCGACCTGGGTTTTTTTTAGTCGAGCTCATTGGGCTTAACCTGGATTGACTTGGAGTGGTCCTCCTTCATGTGCGAGTGAGGTTGCTCATCTTCTCCTAGTCCTAGTCCACGTATTTATAGCACTTCATAGTCCTCGTGGTTGTAGTCCCTTAGGGGGCTTAGGCCAGGTGAGTTGTTATCTCCTTCTTTAGCTTAGTCCATTTACTTAGCCCTTTTTTTTCACTTTATGCAATGATTGTTGCTTTATACTTCTCATGATCGAGGAAGTCGGTATGCCTTCTCATATTTATGAGCCAGTAGCTCCTCTCTATTGGTAGAACTTCTTGTAAGTATGAGCGTGAGCTATTGTGGGTGCAATAGTTCAAGCTCCTCTTGGGGACGTGATGGTGCATGAGCTCCTCTTGGGGTTGAGCAGCTTGGCGCAGGTCACCTCTTTGTACTCTTCATGTCAGAGATGTGAGCTGGAGCTCAACACCAAGCAGTGTGCGAGCTGGTAGCTCATGCACCCGCATGAGCTGGGCGAGCTGCTCGCACAGTCAGTGAGCTGAGCTAGATGGGCAGCGAGCTACTAGCCCATCTGCACGCCAGTGATCATGTGACAAGTCACGACGTCTCCCCTTGAGAGCCTGGAATTGAGCCTTATCGTTGTCAGTTTTCTAGTATAGTGGGTCATGTCGAGCTTCAATACTTAGAAGGGGCTCTTTGTGAGACAATTAAGGGTGTTCTTAATCTTCTAGTTTGTAAGGGTGAATCTTGGGATGAAGGGTCCAGTGAGGGGGTAGCTCTACGAATTCTAGTGAATCCAACGGAGTAAATGAGGCCCCTGCTTATGAACTTGGTCCAGAATTAGGTGAAGCAGTGTGAGAGCTTCTTTTAGATGGTCATTCTTTATATTCTAAGGGGGGTGATACTCTTATGTCCGTTGATAAACTTCAACTTCTATATTAAGGACATAATTTACCTTCACACTATAAATTTCTTCTTTCGGGGTTGGGTGATAGGATTACTAGTCCTCCAGAGGGACATTTTAGTGTCAGCTCTAATTATTGTTGCTGATTTACTAGTAGGTTCAGACGATAGTCTGTTATTATTTGTTGTGAGACTTTGGCTTGTTTTTATGAGATGTATTTTCAGCTTGTTTCATGTCGTGGTTGTTGAGTTTATCTTTGTTGCTTTGAGGCTTGCTCATTTTTACTTTTGCTTTCATACTTGATATTTTATTACTTAGGAGTGGATCAGGCTCCCAAGATTTTATCTCAAGAGATTCCCAAGGTCCATCCAAGGTTAGACTTTTGGCTATCTTCAAAGAATGGCGGAGAATCCCAAGGATTTGTACTTTTACCTATGATCTCAAATAGAATCGTTTTTTGGGCTTTGGGGTTGAGCTGGCCAGGCTCATGATTGACCTCTCAAGAAATCCATCGGCTTTCTGGATCAGTGGCATTTTTAGCTAGGTCATGTATGTGCAATGTAGGAGACATCAAGTAAAGTGAAAAAATCGTCGCTTTTATTCCTTCATGTTCAAAAATAATTACAGCATGTTGTCTAAGGAAAAATAACATAGGCTTTCAAAGAGGCGAAATTTGCTGAAAATATCTTAAGTAAAGTAGCTCTAGCAACTTCCTCCATCTTACTCTCAAGGTTCGTTGTGTTGCTTAGGAGCATCATGTTGATGTTCATCACGGCGATGATCGGGGGCTTTGTCTACAAACAATACAATCATTAGTAGTATGCCTTCTATCCTTATGGAAGTGACAATACTTGTCAAAATTTGCTCTTTTATAACTTTCTCTCAATGGGCGAGGTGGCTGAATTAAACTTTATTGCTTGGGCACTACTAAAACTTTTGATAGTCGAGCGTTGAGGGGATCAAGTCAGATATATGGAGTTGAAGGCTTATTCCTTCCTTCTAGTCTTTCATCTTCCAGATGTTTTCTCTTTCCAAAGAGCAATCAGTCCTATTGTCTCCTCAATACGGATATACTTCTCTGCCCGTTTCAACAATTCTTCTTATGTTACTGGAGGTCTTCCAGTTGTGGATTCCTTGAACCTTCCATGGCGTAGATTTTGTTGCATTATCCCTACCAGCAACTCATGGTTGGCATGGGGGACCTCATGGACAACCTCCATGAAACGTTGGACATAGTCTTAAAGGGACACTTTTTCCTTATAGGCGATCAAGAATAGGCATGCAGTTATCTTTGGATAATTGCAATTAATGGAGAATCGATGGAGGAATTGCTGTGTAAGTTGCTCCAAGCTGGTAATTGTTACTCGAGATAGTTGATTGAACTAAGTCAGAGCTCGTTTGGTTAATGTAGTTTTGAAGACTTTGTAGTATGTGGCATCGCTCAAGTCATATAGGTCCACCTTCATATAGAACCTATCGACGTGCTCCTAAAGATCGCCAGTTCCATCATACTCTGGTAAGTTAGATATCTTGACCCTTATGAGGAGGGACTACGAATATGGCTGTAGAAAATGGGCTACGCTTTGGGGGAACAAACATTCACTGGTTGGCTACGAAAGTACGCAATCCGAGCGAAAAAGTTGGTTGCATGTAGGGGGTGCTCGATCCTAGTAGGTGAGTTTGGAGCACAGTATATGTTGCCTGGGCGTTACCTCGTCGATTGACTTTTTCTTCTAGTTAGGAGACATGACTGCTTATCTTTTCTCGTGCTTTAAAGACCCTATGTTGTGGAGCTTCAGGCCATGAATCCTTCTGCTCTGGGATGGGAGAGTAAGTGCGGCTTCCTTGGGGGGTCACTGGAGAGCATTTTCTATGATAAATTACAGCAAATTGGGCCATAGCTTTAACAACTGCCCTAACACTTGCTTCTTCGATCATCCTCCATAGTGCCTCCTTAGTGATGTGTATCCCTGGATCACCTTGACGTGTTGGAGGTTGGTTCTCATAATTGCTAGGTGGTGATCATCAAGCACCACCATCATTGTATGCATCCCCAGTTAGGGGGTCATCTATAGAACCTCGAGCTCTCCTAGTTGGTGGAGCACCTTCTTGGATGGTAGCCTCTCGAGCTACTCTAGATTTGGTCTACACTTCTGAATGATCAAGTAGTAGGTTCCCACAAATGATGCCAAAATAATGTGCAATCACCTTTTATTTGTAAGGTTGATAAGTTACGAAGCTGATAAGCTGTAGATCTTATAGGCTGCAGAATTGAGAACCTAGTGAGTCACTACTTGCATCACGAACAAGTGTTAGGTGCGCCGGGATAGCCCGGCGAAGACCTTTCGACGCTCAAGTCAGTAAGTTGAGTAGGTAAATTAAATCAGAAACTATAGAGTACTTAAAACTTAATTGATTGCGTACTTTTCAATTATAAAATGAGGGAGTATTTATAGTTGTAAGGTCAGATGGTGTAATTTTGTGTGGAGCGGTGCATGCACCAAATGGATCTTATAGGCCCATTGGACTGAATTTATCATATAGACCGGGCTTGATTTATTGGATCAAATTTTTGTTCTGACCCATAGTCTAAACGGACCTTTTAAACTTAGTTTCTTGAGCCTATTTTGGACCTTGGTTTCTTGACCTATTTTGAGCTCAAGGCCCATCAATGGCTTAACTCTCTCTGGCTATCCTCCCTACTTCGTAAACTCTTAATACTATTCTATGCACTCTTCCTCACACTAACACTTTTTCTTATAGTTCCCGAACACTTTGCTATACAAATTTCCTCACATGATTCAACATGTATTCCATGGACTATATCTACACTTTTCAGTCACTCCTACACAAACACACTCCTCAACCCCTTTTTGTGGGCACTCCTTAACCCTTCATAACACTCCTCTTATAACCCTTTTCTGGGCATTTCTTAACTCTCCCTATAGGTACTCCTTAACCCTTCCCAAGGCACACTCCCTTAGGGTTTCTTCAACCTTTCCCAATACCAAAAAGTCCATACTCATTCACATAAGGATAATCCATCCATTCTATATTCCATATTCACTCTGTTTTCTATCATCATACGTCAATAAACTCCAAGCCTAAAGTCGGGCATTTGAACCACAGAGTTCTAATTCCTTAAAAGAGTATATGTATGCATTCTACACAATGAACCGGGCTCAACAATAAATAGTTTTAGGTTTGCATTTGCATCTGTGTTATTTTGCATTTCTTGTATTCTCGTCTTTTTGAAGTTAATGAGTAATGATAATAAGTGATGTGGTTGTAGATCCAGCAATAGGGCAACGATGGTACCTAATACATTCTCCAATTGTAACTTGGCCTCCAAAATCTAGATCTATATTTTTTTTTCTTATTTTGGAATGATTTTTCTCTATTAGATCACATGTAATAGGGCATTACCTGTTTCCAATTTTTTATTATTATTTATGAAAGGTAATGTACCAAAAATAACCAACATGTATTTGAAGAATATATTTGGTTTTCTCACTCTTCCCTTCTTTCAAAGAGTATAGTGGCAGCTCCAATCTCTTCTCTTCTTTGTAACACAAAGGGTTTCGATAGCAAAATCTTGAGACGGAGATCGGCCTGCTCGATCGGGTCCACTGCCCTCGGCACGACAGGGTTGGGATCCCCATAAAAAGGAGAGATATAGTTAGTAATTACACTATTTCAGAAGGGTGGTGCCCGTAATTATCCTTTTTTTTTGGGGGGGGGTGTAGTTGTTGGGTTCGCTATAATCGTAGGGGTATACGCAGCGGAAAATTAAAATTTTTTATCAAACATAAATTTAACCCCTTTGATTCGAAAGCGATTTTAACGATCGCTCTTATTCAAGTGAATATATAAATAAATATAAAATCAGATTATACCTTTCGTGCACTCCGGTTGTTGTAGGGAATGAAACAATCAATTGCTTATCCTGGACTATCAGAACTCGCAGGGATCCAAGTGTCTCCCCTCTATCAGGTCCACGATACAGAAAGCAACATCAATCAAAAGAACTCACTAGTATCCTTTTAATTGTTTACTAATCTAGAACCGGAGTATATTTTCAAAAACAATAAAGATTGATTCTTTAAGTTCTTGAAACAATAATACAAAGAAAATAACAAGAAACTGATTTTTTTTTTCTTTTTTTTCTTTTCTTGAAGAGTAAAAATAGAAGATTTTAAACAAAATATTTTTGCTCAAAATTTTTGAATTGAATTATGTAATTTTCATCCCTCATATATATAGGGCTGAAAATTTTAATTCTTTTCCAACTATTGGAAAGTTTTTCTATTTTGAACTATTTCAAAATCTTATCTTGGAAGGATTCCAAATCTTCCAAGAAGTCTTCTTTTTTTCACTCTTCTATTGTATGTGGACTAATTTGAGACTACATTAATCATCAAAATTGTCTACATACATTGTTGATATTAATTTGAACTCTTCAAACAATATCAAGATAGATATATATCATATATATATACTATAATTATATTTATATATAAATTAAATCTTAGTGGCCTATTTTATCCTATAAAATTGGTCACTATATTTATTTATCTATAAATATGTTAATTAAATAAATCATATTTATTTAATTTATTCTCTTCATACTTTAGTGGCTTCTTAAGTGATCCACATTTATTTTGGACTTGGACTCAAAAATTCTCAAATCAATTCAATTGATTCAATTCCAATTTAATCAATCCAATTGATTAATTTAATTTACTCCAATTGGGCTTCCTAATCAAATTAGGTCCAATTAAATAATCTAATTACTTAATTGAATAATTTAATTTAATTATTAAATTAAATAGAACCCTTAATTAATTAATTTATCAGTATTAATTAATTAATTTCCAACCATTGGATAAAATCTAAAATTAAAAATGTTACTTTTCATAAAGATGTGTGACCCTTTTAGGTTCACTACTAAACTAGTAGTGGGTTTGCAATATTTGCAACTTATGAATAATAATTATTCCAATTAATTAATCCAATTAATTAATCCACTTGGAATCAACTCCTTAATTCCAAAAACCTCACTATCCATGAAAACACCTAGCAAGTAATCATGGCAAACTAGTCTTAGGTGAAATAGCGAGTAAACCTATTTCAGTTGCGAGTACCATACACGTACGGTCCTTTCGACAGCTAATCTCCTGATTGAATCGAAGACATGAATTATAAGTCGAAACCCTAAATGATTCAATTATTGTGATCCCATTTTAAGTTCCAATGATTATTGATGAATCATAATTCATTCTGCCTTGGCCAAGGTCTTTGAATCACGAACTATGAAAATACAGGAGATTCCCTTGTTTAAAAAGACAAGTGTCGAATTCTATGTTGGCCACTGACAAACCTCCATGCACACCAGTGCAACACCCAACATACCTCCTTTGTGATTGTCAAGCAATCAGAAGATATATCAAAATGCTGCAAGATGCACACAAGGCTACCATCGTGCCTCAAGTCTGAGGACTAGTCGTATATTATCGCAACACAGAAATTCTTATTTCGACGGGCAAAGCCTCCAATTAAGTCTCATGAGCATGCATTATATGTACAAGTCTTACTGAGCTATTTGATGTCTCATCTCAAAAAACTCTCTACTCGAAACTTATTTAAAACCAAAACTTTAGAGGCATGTTTCATGATCACCATCATATGCGCGACCATGCCCCGTAGCTAAATTTGGTTTAAAAACTTTATCTAATGTGCAGAAATAAAAAATGCAAGACATAAGATAAAGTAAATGTCTTTTTATTAATATGATTCCCAATAAGATTGTCTTTACAAAAACAAAAGAGTATAATACACCCAATCTAATTGGGGTGTTGGGCATCCTGCTCTAACAGTAGGGTGGGGGGCTTATTGGCCAAAATCGAAAAAATTCCGTGCTGAATGTATTCACTGCTACATACCATACCTGAAACAATGGCTACATCTGTAGATACCACGACGAATTTGTCGAGGCCATTCACTTTTATTTAGTCCGGTGATGTGAATTTAGACCACGGTGTTTTAGCCATGATTGGTTATAGGTTCAATTCTTATCGTAAGTTATTTATGAAAAAGAGTTTTTCATTCACTTGAATGCTTGTTATTCAAATGTTTTTTTGCATATTGAATCTTAATTTTAGCATTATTTTAGTTTTATTTATTGAATCCGGTCACATTTCATTAGTTAATCTGGCAATTATGCAATGTCAAGTCCTTTTTTGAGTTAGGAAGAGCTTGAACGGACACTGAAAATAGCATATTTTCAATCAAAATTAAACTGAAACTTCATTCCTTGCAATATTTGCGTATGCTCGGTCTTATTTAGAATTCACTGCATTACTTTGGTTGCGTTTTCATATATCTACTATTGATCCAGTAATCTGTTATTGGCTCAAGAGTTGCGCACCTTTTCTTTTCTTAAATAGGAATAATTTAGTGAAAATTGCACCAAGAATATTAATGCTAGTAGGCTCAATTTTAATTGTATCAAGATTAGAATGTTCTTGACCCTCATTCATACTCAGTTTCACTACTTGAACTAGATATCATTGACCCCATTTTGATATTGGCAATTGGTAATTTTTTTTTTTATTCTGAAAATTTTGCATGGATGGTTGTATTTGTTGTTGAGAACATGAAAATATGACAAGCAAAAATAGATAGTCGAGAAGGAGATAAGCATGTAAAAGTAGCTGTTAATTCATAATATAGATGTGGCTACATGTATCAAGTTCACCAACTCAACAGTGAACTAAAACTCTTTATTTATTTAAAATATAGCATGTAGCTCGGCTGTTGTTGGTTTTCCTTCGAATTAAACTCATTTCACCCTGCAAAAACACAAGATGAAGTCACCATTAGTCCAAATTCATGTACACCATCATTATATGCAATAATTGAAGAAATACAAATTCTTCTAAAAATTAAATATAAAAGCAGGAGGTATATCTACGTACTTTGAGCAATCAGTGGAAGGGCTGATCTTGTAGGGAATGTTGATACCACATTGTCCGGGGATCCCAGCGGCCTTGCTGAGGTTGACACCGGAGTATGAACCAGCAACGGATTTCAGGCAGCTGCAGACACTTTGCCGGTCGGGTGTGGTCTTAGCGGCAGCAAAGAGCCCCTTAATCCCACCGCAGCAGCTGCCTAGCGGGCCTTTGCCAGTCACGTAAGGAAGGCATGGATTCAGGTATGAAACCACAGTGCCACAACCTATCGCCGCCTCACCCTGTGGCGCAACCGCCATGATCAATACGGCGGCGATGAGGAACATACACTTTGGCTTCATCATTCCAACCATTGCCATCAAAACTTTCCAATTGACAGAAAAACTGAAGTGCTTAGTCTTTTTCCTATGTGTAGGTGCAACTGGACAACTATTTGAGTGTGTCTGCAGAAAAGCCTATTTGGTGTAATCTTTATATAGACAAGATTTGATAAACTCTTGACAGAATCAATAGTAGGGTTTATGGTTGTAGTTGGCAGTTGGGGAGGACTATTATTTAGAGTTTGATAATTATTGATCTGTCTACTTAAGAAATCATATGGGCATGAACAAAAAAAAATTAAGTCCAACTTTACTGCCACATTCGATTAAAGCTTTCGTACACAGCTGCTGGACTAATTGGTTGTGGAGTCTTATCATAATTTCAAAACAGATGCCAACAACTGGTTTGCCAGGGAGTTAATAGGCTGTACAAAACAAAATCTGTCACATTCCAAAATTAATGGACATCAACTTAAATTTTTTAGTGTCTGCACAGAAAATCTAATTAAGTGTAATAATTTTATGGAGTATATTTACTAACATGTTGATTGGATCACTCTAGTGAGTGTTTGATACTACTATCAATATAAAGTGGATCTCATTTTAAGTAAGAATAAGCTAAACGACATCATTTTTACTATTTGGTGTGAATATGCTCGATATAAATAAGAATTTTTTATTATAATTCCGAAGGAATATTAGTGCTGCAACTATATTGTAGAGTAAAAAAGCAGTTCATACTTCAATTAAAGAAATCATACAGACCTTTCATGCACCGTTGTGTACAAATGTCAGTAGGCCTTGTTCAATTTCTCTAGATTCTACATCATGCACACTGATGTTTGTGTCTAAATGTATCTATAGAAAAAATAATATATACATATATATATAATATTATTATGACGCTGGAGTAGAAAGATTTCAGAAAAAAGAATATTGTATGCATATTATGACATAATTATCAATGTTTGACAGATTGCCTCCCTGAATTGGTAGTACAAGATGAGCTTGCACCTCGGCACAACGTAAGCATGCGAACCTAAAGAATGGAATGAACATAAATGGAGTGTGGGCGGTCAGATGCTCGTTTTTATATGCATTATATATACTAACCATTTGAAAAAAGAATAATCTATACAGAAAAATATAACAAACAATTTGTTATTCCAATTATATTATTACATCTTTACATGCATATCGTTTTAATTTTTTGGAATCCAATTACATGGAATTCTTTTCCATGATTAGGCGGTTGAAATAGTTTAACTAAAAATGCTTTTTTTTTTTTCTTGACTCTGATAATGTATTAGATTATCATCTTATTTACAAAATTAAATTAATAGAAAAGGGATCGTTGAATGTTATACTTTTTACTTGTGGACCTTAATCTTACTATTTGACCAAAATCTAATATTTAACTTGTTTCGCATTGCAAAAATTGTCAATAGAGTTACCAACAATCATTTTTGAGTGGGAGGTCTAGGGCCCAGCCCCAATTTGTTTGAATGGGTGTGTGCGAATTCTAAAAAAAATAGTTGTTAATAGAGTTTTGAAATATGGGATGGTCTTGATATATTCGCATTATATTAACTATTTAGAAAAATGTAGTCAATACTTCTTTACTATGAAATTTTAGTACATCTTTAAGATTTATTAATGACCTTTTTGCATGCAGATCGTGTTTTATAAATGCTATATTTGATATACATATAATTGATATAGATCCATTATCCAAATATTTTTTTTTTTATAAAATAAGATGCTTAGTATTCATCCATATGTCAAATATAGTATATTTTTGTTGTAGCGTAAATATTACTACATCGTATGAATTGCATTTATGCACCGAAAGTTGGGTGAAGTACTTGGAATAGTGGCATATATAGTTGGTAGTTGGGGTTGTATACCAATGATTTCCATAGTATGAATAGTGGCACAAACACAGTTTGATTAGGGGTTCGTGTAAAACTTTAACTCACAGCATAATGTTTGTACTATTGTGGAAACATTTTTGTAATCCAAAAAGTTTAGTAAAATTTAGTCTTAGTACAAACATCTAATAAGATGAATTGGATTTGTAACGCTCTCGTTTTCACCTACTCAGCACTAATCATATTATGATTATTCCAAACCAACGATAATTATTGAATTTCATCAACTTATCTTATACTCGAACGAATAAAATATATCTCTAATAATTAATTTCTTAAATTTTTATACGTAAAACAAATTCACATATTTCTTATGACTTATCTTACTTTTCACAAGCTTATGTATTTTATAAATTATCACAAATTCAAATTAGTAACTATCAAATAAAATATGTTTTTCAATGTTAAGGAGTTTCTTTTTTTCTTAGGCAATTCTTTTGAGACACAATAAATGGTTCAATGGAAATCAGGGGATAATTCAATGAAATCACATGCATTGCTCTACGAACTAGTTTTGCATACATTAAATGCTGTATCCATACAATGAATAGCATTTATTAGGCTACCTGTAGCACTGGCATATTCCAATTGTGCAATGATTCAGCTACAATTTTCTATGAATTTCCTGTGGATCAAATGGTGTACTAGCATTATTTATATCAAGATGCTTAAACATATTTCCCAAAAAAAAAAAAAAAAAAGCTTAAACTTATTAAGTATTTTTTCACATTATTAATTTGTGATCTATCTTGACTCCAGTATTTTCTCTTACCTTGATTCCAAGATAGTATCTACCTCATTTAAATCCTTCACTTAAAAAACTGAAGTTAGATACTTCTTAGTTATTGATGCCAATCGTATTTGTACTTAAGATTAACATGTTGTATATGTACAAAGATTAACGTTTGTCTACATATAGACATGACTACACTGTAATCTTTGGTAAATTTTGTTAGAAAATGGATTATTTATTTAAATGGTAGCTTGAATTTAAATGGGTTTGAGAGTTTGTATGTATGAAATCCCAAATATGTTATATACACCTATTTTCACGAATCATTTTACAACTAAGTTTTGGATGGGACCCTCGTCTTGTTGATGAATGGTCATTGGATAAAATGGTGTTCGGGTTAACCAGAAATTATTGCTCAAATATATACCATTGGAATTGGAAAAAATAAAGGAGTTTGAGTCCTAGATTGGTGGGAGATGTTTGAATCAAGTGACCTTCCAATTTATTTTATATCCAAAAGCTTCCAATCAGGTCAGTTACCTACATCCGAATGTGCACGGCTAGTTAGTCTTTAAAACTAATGAAATTTAAAGCCAAATTTTTTGGCTTGCTTGCAATGCTTTTATATGTTGTAGTAATATAACCGCTTGATTTTAAGACTGTGAAACAGCCATAAACATTCACATTAAATATGTAACAACAGTTAGAAGTATTTACATTGAAACAGCCAGAAACATTCATATTAAATGAAAAAAAAATTGCCCCTACATTTTCAATATTAAAGGAGAGCTCCTCCAACCCATTTTACACAAAAACCAAAAAGCTTAGAGCTTTGTCTTAATTTTTCTCTCTCTAAATCGTTCTCTTTAGTTATCTAGTCTTACTTGAGTCCTTAGAGGTTTCGTAATAGTGTCTTAGAGTGAAAGAGTTCTGAAAAAGCCCCTTCAATAGATTTCTTGGATGGTTGAGCCGGTTTCTTATCCTTATCTACTTGACGAATAGGAATAAGGTGATGGGTGGACGTCAGCTGGGCTGTTAAGTTATCTGCTTTGCGAGGGCAAAGAGTGCTTAGTTGCGAATTCCTAGCAGGGTGATGATTTGGGGGAAAAGAAGGATCACCCCCAGTGTAGGCCTAGCTAGGTAGAGGAGTGTTGGAGGAAGGTTGAGTAGAAAAGGAAGTAGAGGCAGCCCCTTGACTAGCAACAAGGGCATCTTACTTGTCCAGCTCATCCTGAAGCTCTAGAACCATGTCAGAAAATATTGTGTTTGCACAAGAAAGAAAGTTATAGAGAGAGAAAAGAAAGAAAAAATAATGCAAAAAAAATACAAGTCCTTATACCTAATTCTTAGGGGAGTTCAACTCTCCAGGACTTAGCCTGAAATGGTAAAGAAAAGAAGGAGATTCAAATAGATATTGGCAGTGATACTGCTTCTCATTTAGATAAGTGAGAAGGCCCATAGCAAAGCTGGCCATTAGCTGGAAAGTGTTAGGAGTGAATTGGTTTAATGGAATGTGGTACTTGATAGAAAAGTCAACAAAAGTTGAAGGAATAGGGAAACATAGCCCACCGTTGACTTGAGCATCAAAGAAAGCTAGAAATCCTGAAGAGGGAGAGTTAGGTCATTGATGGGATTGAGCAGCTACTAGATAGTAATAAAAAAAGTATAGCTGCATTGGTTTTAAGGTTATATAGCCATCCTTGAGATACTGTGGACAAACATAATTGGCCTTTAGAAGATACAAGTAAGGCAGCTATGGTTATAACAGAAAGATGACAGGCTATAAGATGAGGGGAGCTTAATGTTACTGCAGCAGTTGGTACAGGCTCAACTATAGGGAAGGTTAAGTTGGATCTCAGTTCTGAAAGGAGCATGGACGATTCCTCATCTTTAGAAATTTTATCTCTCAAAGCTAAAGAAGGTTGAATAGACTATTTGGTTTCAGTAGTAGCCTTGGGGGACTCAACCTACTTGGATGATGATTGGTTTTTGGTCCCAGAGGCCTCCTTATCAGAGTGGGATGAAAAATTAGGTTCAAGGGAATAAGACAGTTCATCCTTGGAATCGTGAAGGAGTGGAGAAATAGGAATATTAGATAAATCTGTAGAATGGTTACTGTCATAATCAGCCATCATAATAACTAATAGGAACAACCTAGTTCATAGAGAATAGTTGAAAGGAGATGGAAAGTGAGTAGGTTTAATCCACATACCAAAAATAAAAAGAGAAAGAAGAACAAGAGAGACAAAGTTAGAGAGTAGATGAAAATAAGTCAAGGAAAAGGCACAAAGTGGTACCTTTATGGTAGGAAGTGGAGATAGAAGACTCGCTAAAATGCTGACAGAAATTTCACTGGAGGAAATCCTCGATGAGAGTTAGGGGTTTTTCTTGCTAAAAAATGTAGGAAAATGAAAATTATTAAAGGGGTGGAGGTTGTTCCCCTCTTATAGGTTGTACGAGAGAAGTTTAAACATTCAGTACCTCGGGGGCTGTTGATTAAAGATCATCATGGAAGGTTCAAATTAATTTATTCAAATAACTGACGATCACATTTATGATGTGGGACATGTGTGCAAATGAGGAGTTTTCACCGGATAGTAACTGTCTTTTCGAAAAGGCATTAAAACTAGTGAAATTATTATTGGCGGGAAACCCTAAGGTCGTTAAAAGTGATGGGAAAGGTCTCTTCCATGCAGCTATTTTTAGAAGAGATTAGAAGATTGACCAGATAACTCACCGGTATACTGTTAAGGCTGCTTCTTTCTCTACCTGATCAAAACCTAGATCAACTAAAGTAGGAAGGACTAGCTGATATGGTATTGATTGAGCCTGATTCACTATAAGTATATATTGGCCCTAAAATTAGTGGATTTAGTGTTCTCATGATCCATGGGTGCCGAAGAGATAGACATAATACCTACATTGAAGGCCCGTAAGGCTGAAGAAAGATTGAGCAAAAGTCTGAAGTGTATTTAATAGCAAATGTCTTTAAGTAAGGAAAATCAAATATCCTTGTGATCATCTACCTGTGTCTAGCCGACCTAAACTGGTCAACTCGATAGAGTTAGTAAAAGATAACGAAGTATGAGGCTAAGTCGACCTGATCTAGTCAGCTCAGGAGAGTTAATAAGATATGATGTGGCATGATGCCGACCTAATATAATCTGGCGAGCTCAGTAGAATTAATAAGATATGATGAGGTATGATGTCGAGATGATCTAATCTAATCAGCTCGAAAGAATTAACAAAGAACAATATAAGGTGGAGTTGATATGATGATTAGCATAAAATAACAAAACTAGACAGTTATCTATGGAAAATAACAGGGATCATTAGACCGGCGACGTGTCCACTAAACAGTTATAACAAAATATGTGCAAAATTTTCCTTTTGCCCCAAGTAAAATTACTCTATAAATATAAGCCTTAGGTCCCAAGAAAGGGTTCACTTTCTATTATTCTGAATACATATTTTCTCCATTGATATTGAGGAAAAAACTTGATTAAGTTGACTTGTCTCGATCTTAAAGTCCTTGTAGCACAATCTGGATGAATTCTTCAAGGTTGGAGATTGTCTTATTATGCAGCACATTTTATTCGGTCAATGAACAGATATCATATCCGGTGTAGATAGTTGCATGTCACAAATTGATCATTATCTAGTTGGTTGCCTTATCTTGAAAGATCCACCGAAATCTTATGAAATCTGGCATATCTCTTCTTTTCAACACGTTTTTTTTTTCATTCTAACTTCACATAATTTTTTTGACAAGTATTTTGAATCTAGATCTTAATCTTTTTGAATCTAAATGGGGTGCCTAACACCTCCTATCACAAACATAATTTTTGAATCTAGATCTTAATCTTTTTGTTAGCCCCCTCCAAGTAGGGTATGAGGACTATGTTTTATAAAGTCATTTTCTCTCATTAGACCAAAAGTAGAAGGGCGTTATGTATGTTTCCATTTCCAACATTTCTGAAATGTAATGTATATATTGTAATGAACATTTTTATTCACAGTAATATAATTCGGGTTTTCTATTCTTCGCTTCAAAGAGTACAATGAAGACTCTCAATAAAGGTCCGATAGCAAAATCTTGAGGCCAGTTCGACCTGCTCAATTGGGTCCACTGTCCTCTACATGGCAGGGGTTGGAATCCTCACAAAAAAGAGGGTGAGGTATAGTTACTAATTATACTATTTCATATAGAGTTCTCCATAAATAATTCTTTTTTTATTGAACTTATCTATACTATTATAAAAATATGAATATTTTTTTTAATTTTAATACAACTAAAATACCCTTTTAATATTATTAATTTTAATAGTAGTCATGTAATTTAATAATTATATAATTTTGGAACAAATAATGCTTATAGGATAATTACAAGAAAAGAACACCAAGAGTCCAAGTTAACTTTTATTTTCATTTGTTTGATTTTCCCAAAACACTTGTTATGTGTGAAAATTATATTCATGACTACTCTACCTTTTATTTTCTTTTGTGTTCATTTATGTATTCATATTTCGATTCAATAATTTTGTTAAATAATTTTTTTATAAAATAAAAATATTATATAGTTCAAATTTAAATAATAAAATTTAATTGTATTTTGAATTAATTATTTTTAGTTTGGTAAGTGAAGAATAAGAAAAAAAGTATAAATTAATTAAAAATATAAAAATTATTTTAAAAAAATGTAAAAATTAAAAAGTGATTTTCAGTACAATTTGATAAACTAAAATAAAAAATTAAAATCAAATCGATGACCGAATTTTTATGAAAATAAAAAATTAAATACCAAATTATTATTTTTTTGTTCAACTTTGGTACATACCGAATTTTTAGTTTTGATTTGATTCCATCGGTTTATCAGACTAAGGTCACCCCTGTAAAAAAAAGTCACATTGAAATTGATTAAATTAGAATAAAAAAAGATCTAGCACACTAAATTTAATATAAAAATTAGTTTATTGTGAAATAAGTCTGTTTGAATAAACTAAATATACCTCACAATATCAAATCTAATTAGATTCAATAAAATTAATATGGAAATAAAATTAACTTTTTATATCATTTCAAATGCAGACTCCACTGTTGTATTTATCATTTTGATTATTTCATTTTCTGAAAAAATAGAATAGAGCAAAACTTATATATTAAAGTGCATTCATGACTAATATTATATCTTTCCTGGACCGAGCAAATTCAATTTTCATTTGTTTGATCTTTCCAAAACACGTGTCATGTGTGAAAATTATATTCATAACTACTCTACCTTTTATTTTCTTTTGTGTCCATTTATGTATTCATATTTCGATTCAATAATTTTGTTAAATAATTTTTTTTAAAAATAAAAATATTAAATAGTTCAAATTTAAATAATAAAATCTAATTGCATTTTGAATTAATTATTTTCAGTCTCGTAAGTAAAGAATAAGAAAAAAAGTATAAATTAATTAAAAATATAAAAATTATTTATAAAATTAAAAAAATTAAAATGTGATTTTCGATACAGTTTGATAAACCAAAATAAAAAATTAAAATCAAATGAAATACCAAATTTTTATGAAAATAAAAATCAAATACCAAATTAAATATTTTTTGTTTGACTTTGGTACATACCGAATTTTTTATTTTTGTTTGATTCTATCAGTTTATCGGATTATAGTCACCCCTATAAAAAGAAAGTCACTTTGAAATTGATTGAATTAGAATAGAAAAATATATGGCACACTAGATTTAATATGAAAATTAGTTTATTGTGAAATAAGTTTGTTTGAATAAACTAAATATACCTCACAATATCCAATTTAATTAGATTCATTAAAATTAATGTGAAAATAAATCAACTTTTTATATCAATTCAAAGGCACATTCCACTATCGTATTTATAATTTTGATTATTTCAATTTCTAAAAAATAGAATAGAACAAAACATATATATTAAAGTATATTCATGACTAATATTAGATCTTTTTTGGACCATGAGACAATCTGCAAGACTTCCCTGAACGATGAGTCTAAAGTGTATTTTTTTGTGCTTGGAAGATAAAAAAATAATTATATTAATTGATGGAATATTTGATTCCTTTAACATTTGCTTTCTCTAGCCACCTATATCCGAATTTTATATCATCTACTAATTTGCTAATTTCTTTTGAAAACTTGTGAAAATTAAATTTATAAATACTTAACTTTTATTTTCTCTTTTGTCCATTTACATGTACATATTACAATTCAATGATTTTGTTAAATTAATTTTTTTAAAAATCAAATAAAAAAAATCTAATTGTATTTTGAATTTATTATTTTTAGTTTGGTAAGTTAAAAATAAGAAAAAAGTATGAAATTAATTAACAAATATAAAATAAAATATAAAAATTATTTATAAAAATTTTAAAAATTAAATACGATATTGGTATGGTTTGATAAACTGAAATAAAATATCAAAATTAAACCGAATATCAAATTTTATGAAAATAAAATTAAATATCAAATCGAATTTTTTTGTTCGACTTTGGTTAAATTTTGGTGCTTTATTTCGATTTATCGAACCATATGAACATCGTATTTAATTTTTAAAAATTTTATAAATAATTTTTATGAAAATTAAATTAAATACCAAATTGAACTTTTTTGTTCGATTTTGGTAAATACTGAATTTTTAATTTTGGTTTGATTTCATTGGTTTATCTAATTGTGGTCACCCCTATGAAAAAGTTACATTGAATTGGAATAGAAAAAGACATAACACACTAGATTTAATATAAAAATTATTTTATGATGAAATATATATTTGAATAAACTAAATATATCTCACAATATCTAGTCTAATTAGATTTATTGAAATTAATGTGAAAATAACATCAATTTTTTTATATCACTTCAAATGCACATTCTACCATCATGTTTATAATTTTGGTTATTCTACTTTTTGAAAAAAAATGTAATAGAGCAAAACCTATATTAATATGCATTTATGACTAAAATTAGATCTTTTCTGAATCATAAGACTAAATTTGCAAGATCTCCTTAAACTATGATACTAAAATGTATTTTCCCATGCTTAGAAAATACGAATATAATTACATTAATTGATAAAATATTTGATTCCTTTAACATTTACTTTGTCAAACCACCCATATCTGAATTTTATATCATATTTATCAATTATAAGTTTATATTACAAAAGCTATGTTATCCCTTATATTTTACATATTTTATGCATAAAATTCAAAATTATTTTAGTCATTTGACTTATCTTTTGTTGTTGGAATCATAGTAGCTAGTGGCAATTGCATATAATATTCGACTTCATGATTTTATTTTTTGTACTTTTGAAATTTATGCTAAATTATCACTGGAGTTGACTTCATAAAAAAAATAGATCTTTTGATTTGATCATGTAATCTAATGAGTTTTGTTTGTACTGTATTATCAATTTGAATATTATAGTTTTGATTAACTTTATCTTGCTACTTTTCTTCGAAATATTATTTTTCTTCATCGGATACGAAAACGTATTTGTCACTTGTATTTTTTTATGGGAATGATATTTTTAGTCCACCATAATACCAATAATTTATTATAATATTTGAATAATATTATACTCTACTATACTGTTATTAATTATAATAAAATAATAATGACAAGACATGTACAGTTAAAAATATTTCTCATTAACCATAACAAAATAATATTGACAAGACATCTATAGTTGAAAATATCTTCCAAAATACATCATATCATTTGTCCTAACAAAACAAAAAGATTTTCATTATGTACACATTTTTCAAACTCACTTTCCAAAGCACTCTTCTCAAAACGACTGGAAATGAAACCAAACATAGTCTAAAAGTTTTCTACAGAATCAAGCATAACAAAAATAAATTATATGGACCTTCATATTGTATCACCATATTTAAAAATAAGTATTTTAAATACATTCAGTAGAAAATAATTTTGTACTACATTTACTTATGTATTTTTTGATCATTTTATATAATTTTCTATTCAATAAATTAAAAAATTAATAAATAATTTGAGCATTTTTAATAGTATAAGGGGTAAAATAAAATTAACCCCCAAAAGTTTGAAGGTAATCTAAGAGATAAAATATATTATATATGTATATATATTATTACAGTATTGCAAAGTTATATATAGCAATTTTTTGCTTAATTTCTTCTCTATTTTCATTTCTTAACAAAATATAATTGTATTTTGAATTTACTATTTTTAGTTTGGTAAGCTAAAAATAAGAAAAAAAAGTATAAAATTAATTTAATAAATATAAAAAAGATATAAAAATTATTTATAAAATTTGTAAAAATTAAATTCGATATTCAGTACAGTTCAATAAATTGAAATAAAAAAAATAAAATTAAACCAAATACCAAAATTTTATGAAAATAAAAATCATAAATCAAACCAATTTTTTTTGTTCGACTTTGGTACAAATCAAATTGTCAATTTCAATTTGCCAAATTTTTTCAATCTCTAAGGAACAAATATTGTCTATAAAGTGTGAGTTGAAAGAGAATCCCTTGCATTGTTACAATGTCAATTGCAAAAAAAAATAAAATTGTAATACCTCAATTTATATTTCTTTGAAATACATAATTTTTCTATGTTAATTTCAATTCATCTTATTTTTCTTGAGTTTATTTAAATTTTTAATTAATAATTTACTAGAAAAATAAAATTAAAAAAAAATGTAAGCATCATCATTTGTATATCCTAACTGCATGATTTCGAAGTTATAGATATACATCAATATGTCAAACTTGAAAGCTAAAATGCAATCAATCATCAAACAAGATTTTTAGGTTTGCTTGTTCGAGGACATGATACTGCTAGCACTACTACATGCATTTTTATTGTCAAATATCTAATTGAGTTGCTTGAAATCTACTATAGAATCTACAAGGGTGTATATTATGTACCAACAAATGTGAGAGATCTTTTAGATACATACTTTGAGGTATCGTCTGAATATTTCAAAAGAGAATCAAAAACATCAGTTAAATTATAAGTTGCCAAAACTTTGAAAATTTTGATTTTTTTCCATTTGAGAGCATGGTAATGGAAAAAAAGCATTAGTTCATATAATTTTCCAAACATTCATATTGATATAAATAACATGAATAATAATTTTTCAATAGATACATGATAAAATATCTATAAAAGTACCTCTGGAAGAGTATGAAGCACAACTAAAGTTGAATCCTAAATAGTATAAAAAAAATTCAATGATCTTAGATTGCATACAAATAGGTAATGGTTTCTTTATTGATAGGTTAGGTGGAACACAAAAAAAAAAATTATACTATGCATTGTTAGCGCATCTTAAATCCAAAATTTTAATAGCATTTGTACTTGTGACATCTAAAGTTGCTACCGCAATAATACCAGGGGTAGAACAACACATTCTTGTTTCAAAATACCAATACATGTAAATGAATCATGTAAGTACACTATGTCCAAACAAAACCCAATAGCGTTTATACTTGTGACATCTAGAGTTGCTACCGCAATAATACTAGGGGTGGAACAACACATTTTTGTTTCAAAATACCAATACATGTAAATAAATCATGTAAGTACACTATATCTAAACAAAGTGGGCTGTAGAGCCATTGCATAAAGTATAACTATTTTTATGAATAAAACACCAATTGCGAAACGATGGGTTATCAAGAATGTTGACAAATTATTAAAAGACGTAATGAAAAATAATGAGGATTTTGGTGGAAAAGTAATAATTTTTTATGGAGATTTTAGACAAATGTTAACCGTTGATCCTAGCACAACAATCTGTCAAACTATTTCTGCAAGTTTGGTGAAATCATATTTGTTGCCCAAAAAAAAAAAATTACTTTATCAAGGAACAATCAAGGAATGGTCAAAATTTCAGAAAGTTCTTACTTAAAGTTAGAAGTAGTAAATAACCAAGTGATACTAAATGTAACATCAAAATTTCAGAAGAGATGATTATTGAATATGACAATGAAGAAAACTCAACATTACGATTTATTACGGTTATTTTCCCAACCTTAAGTAAGAATGCTCACTCAACTCATTAAATGACAAGTTGAGCAATATTAGCCGCTGAAAATCAGCACGCTGATAATTTGAATAATAATATGATCTTTATATTTCCTCAAAAAGTAAGGATTTTGAACAATTTTGGTGAAACTATTGATAACACAAATAACTATTATAAAGATGATGTTTTGAACTCTTTAACTCCAAATAGCTTGCATCCTGATAAGTTGGTGTTGAAAAAAAAAATTATCCAACAATTCTCTTGAGAAATTTGGACCAGTCAAATGGATTGTGTTATGGTACAAGAATGGTATGTAGGACTTTGTTGCGGAATTTAATGAACGCCACTGTATGTTATCATTAACAAATAATAAAGTGATAAATAAGTATCGTTCCCACGAGAATTGTTGAATTATTACGTACCGAAATTATGTTAACTCTAATTTTATTTAAATAGGCGCAAAATGGGTGTTGGTGTTTATAAACTAAATCTAATTAAACTAAACTAATAATAGAAAACATTTGAAGATGAAATTCAATAACTTAAAAGTCTAGGGTTATGATTTTACCATAATTAGTTCGAATTAAATAATTTATCTCATTAATCTCAATTTATTTCCCAAGTGATAGTCAAGAATCCCTAAATTATCCACTAGCCTCTCCTAAGGTCTAATGAAAATATCGTCAATTGTTAACCTACTATATTTCTATGTGAATTACAACAATCAACAATTCATTAGGTTTTATGGATCTCTAAAAAGACTACACAAACCATGCAAGTATATTCTTATCTTACATGTAATTTATGATTTTTTACACATTGAACTAGATATATATATCACCTCCCAGGTTAATATGATTAGTAATTCATTCAATTAGTGGTTAAGTAACTAAAAACATTAAGAATCATGTAGAAAACTCAACTTAAAAATTAAATCAATAATTGAATTGATACAAATATTCAAAATATTTTAATTAGATTACATCACAACCTTAAAAAAATAAATTAGTTCGTGATGGTAAAAATGAATAATAACATAACAATATTCATGAACATAATTAAAAAAAAAAGAGGAAAATAAAATGGAATTTGAAAGTAGGATAAATTTCTTCCCTTGTAAATGTCTTCTTCTTAAATCTTGGAATAAATCTCTCATTTTCTTATTCTCTTATTCTCTTCTTTTTGGCTTGTTTTCTCTTCTCTCTCTCTCTCCTCTCCTCTCCTTTAACATCTGAATTCGAGACTCTTGGGATACTTAAAATTAATGGAAGATACCCTAAAGAAGGCAAAAATTCCATTTTTGCGCTTAGTTATTCGCCAGGCAGTGCATAGGCCCTGCATTCCAGTGAGACCAACGCCTAGACACTGTTTTTCCAACGCCTAGGGGTTATAGCTATTGTACTCGACCTGAAAATTTTTTTTTTTGGAGAAAGGTAGGTTGAATATAGATTTTAGTACATACAAATAACATTCTTCCTTCATCTATAAATTTGCAAAATAACATTAAAAATGATGATAAAACTCACAAGAATCTCAAAAATTAATTAAAAAGTTAAACAAATGGTAATCAATTAATGAGTATAAAACCCACTTATCAGACTTCAAGAATAATATAAATGATTCAGAGATTGTATATGAGAAATGTACTGAAAAACACTTTTTTATACCTAGAGTATCACTTTGACTAGTTGAAAATGAAGGTTATCCATTTTAATTTAGATGTAAATAATTCCGTATTAAACTTTGTTTTATCATGACAATAAAAAAAAGTTCAAGAACAAAACAACTCCATATGTTGATATATATTTGCCTCATTCAAGGTTTTCTCATGACCAATTGTATGTTGCTCTCTCCAAAGGAAGTTCAATGTCTATAATCAAAGTATTGATTAAACGAGACACTTCAAACGTAAGAAGAAAGATGTGGACTAAAAATATTGTGTATAGACGAGTATAAGTACAAATATTTTTTCTTTAATAATATATTAATATTATTAATAGTAGCTATTATTTTATTTTCATTATGAATACAAAACATTGAAACAGGATTTATTGTAGGACAAAGTTATGATAACTAATAATTATGTAATGTGAAAGAAATTCCTGCATTCAATTTTTAATTTTTAAAAAATAAATATCGTATAAAAAGTATGAGCTAGAAGATTGTTGCAATATTATATCGATCAATAATTAATTTACGAAATACTTTAAAATACTTTATATTTTTATCTAATATTATTTATTTATGAAATATATTATAATATCTTAATTTTACTCAAATAAATTATTAAATAATATAATTAATTTAATAGAATCATATTAATCTGGTGAGTTGACCAAAAATGGGAAAAAAAATTATTGCTGAAACGGCTCAATACAACACCCGAAACATTGACTACATCTGTAGATACCACAAAGAATTTGCCGTGGCCATTTACTTTTAATTAGTCCGGTTAGGTGAACTTAGGCCGTGGCGTATTAGCCATGATTGATTAATTGGTTCAACTCTAATCGTAATTTATATATGCAAAAGAGTTTTACATTCACGTGAAGGTGCGAGTTATTCGAAACTTTTTGCACTATTTTAGTTCCATTTATTAAATCTTATTTTTAGCATTATTTAAGTTTCATTTATTGAGTCTTATCGTATTTCATCAGACTAATGTCGCAATTATGTCAAGTCCGTTTTTGAGTTAGGAAACAGTTTGAACAGACATTGAAATTAGCATATTTTGTACTCAAAAAATTAAAATGAAACTTCATTTCTTGCAATATTTGCTGTATTTGTATGGACCACACAATTTTTTTTCTTTTTCTAATTCTGCAAATTTTGTATGGCTGTATTTGTTGTTAACAAAATGAAAAATAACACAAGGAAAAATAGTCAGTTGAGAAGGAGATGAGCATGTAAAAGTAGCTGTTACTTCATAATACAGATATGGCTACATGTATGAAGTTCACAAACTCAACAGTGAACTAAAACTATTTATTTATTCATAATATAATATGTAACTGGGCTGTTGTTGAAAATACATATTTTCCTTCGAATTAAACTCATTTCACCCTGCAAAAACACAAGATGAAGTCACCATTAGTACAAATTCATGAACACCTTCATTATCTGCAATAATTGAAGGAACATAAATTCTTCTAAAAATTAAATATAAAATCAGGATGTATATCTACGTACTTTGAGCAATCAGTGGAAGGGCTGATCTTGTAGGGAATGTTGACACCACATTGTCCGGGGAGCTCAGCGGCCTTGCTGAGGTTGACAACGGAGTATGAACCAGCAAGGAATTTCAGGCAGCTGCAGACACTTTGCCTGTCGGGTGTGGTCTTGGCGCAGCATAGAGGCCCTTAACCCCACCGCAGCAGCTGCCTAGCGGGCCTTTGCCAGGTATGGATTCAGGTATGAAACCACAGTGCCACAACCTATCGCCACCTCACCCTGTGGCGCAAAACTTTCATGGACCGTTTCTGTACAAATATTTGTGGGCCACGTTCAGTTCCTGTAGATTCTACACCATGCTTACTGTTGTTTGCTTCTATATGTATCTATAGCAAAAATAATATATATATATATATGCACACACATATATATAAATATATGTTGAAGATTTTAACTCAATTGCAATCAAGCGTCTAATTTAGTTTCGAGTGACAAACATTTTTTATCTTTTGTATTAGAGCTATTAATTAGGGATTTATTTTTTGCTGTTAACTTGCATTTTGATAAATTTACAAATAAGTTTGTTTTATCATTGATGTAAAAAAATTTGTAATCCAAAATCTTAGACGTAGGAAAAATTATAAGTCGAAAATGTGGAGCTGACCTGCAAGATAATAAGAGCGCGAGTTGGGAGTTTTTACGTATATAAACTTTGTGAATTTCGAGTAAAATATAAGATTGAATTGTTTTTTATTATAACCCAAAGTATTGGAATAATAAACTCAAAGATGCAACTTTATTCTTATTTGGACGTGGTATTTATAATTTTTTCTGATAGGATGTCATGAAAAATGGACCACACACTATAGGGATAGTGGCATTTTTTATTTTTTATTTTGATTAATTATATAGTTTCTAGGGTAATCCGACATGTAATTCACTAATTCTCTGTTTTATTTAGGCATCATTATGAAATCTAATCATGTTCTAGTAGATACCACGGACTATTTGCCACGGCCATTAAAACAAATCAGTTGAACTTTGCCCATGGCATTAGCCATGGTCAGGTCTTGCCTTCAACTCTCATGGCAATTCATTTGAAAGAGCTACACATACTTAAATTCAAGAAAAACACATGAGCAGCATGTTATTCAGATTTTTTTGAATATTGTTTTATATTCAATTATCGAATCTAATTTCGTTCATTGGATTGATGTGGAGATTATGACATAATTACCAATATTTGACAAGAAGAATATTCAATATTTGACATAATTACCAGTATGAATAGTGGCATATATAGTTGGTAGTTGGGAATGTATGCTAATGGTGCAATCATAGTGCAGAGTATGTGATGTATAAAGCCTCAAAATGACACTTCCACCCCTAGAGAAGTTCCTAAATGCCTAAAATACTCAGAGGACTTTTTACCTAGGCTCCGACCCTATTTGAACTTGAGTTTGGGTCAAGTCGAACTCTCAGTCGTTGATGCTCGAGGGTGTTCACCTAATTGGTTGAGTTGGTACTAAAATATAAGGATTTAGGTGTCAACTATCAGATACGATTATGATACGCGTAAGTAAAGAGTAGACAAGATCACGACATGTGATCATAGTTGTATGATCTATGTAGATCAATAAGTATAAATATTCACATTTTTAGCTGTCATAAAGTAACTTTTGTATATTTACTTACTTCGTTTATCAATTATTTACTATCTTTTGGCCTAAACTAATTTAAACATTCGAGAATTTTAATTGGAGACTACCCTAACAAGCCTAATTAATGTTTCAGGTAATCTGAATTCAAAGTATCCAAACTCAAAACTATTCGCACTCAAAATCAAATACACTGATTTCTCTTCAAATCAGTATGATTAGGCATTTTCTCTATACATTTAAAAGATAGTACAAACATGAATAAACTCATGCCACATAAGAGAAAAACTTTAACTCACAGCATATTTTTTGTAGGCATTGTTGGCTGTGTTATCAATTTATCGAGATTATATGCATAATATTTGTTATCTAACATTATGATTCAAAGATTTTGATTCAAATGCCAACAACTAGTAATTCGTTTGTGAAGCTCTTAGTTTGTACAAACAAAAATTATCACATTCCAAAATTAGTGCCCATCAACTAATCTATTTTATGTTCGCGCCGAAAAGCCAGTCAAGTATGTCGAATTTAGTCATACTTTGTTAGTCCTACGATGGGGGTTCCAAATTTGGTGTCAAATTTTTCAAAAAAAAAATCCAATTTGGGTCTTGTATATTAATAGTTCATTACAACTTTGGTACAACCATTAATTTTTGATAGAAAATGACATGTGTCAAGCATATGACCATTAATTTAGTTATTTTTTGATTGAAAATTTCATCATAATAATTGAAATATAAAAATATCGATAAAATTAAGGTTCTGATGCTAGTTACGATGAATGCCGCAAAAAATAATAATTTTGATTATTTTTATTGTAGTTTGTTGTATGTATGATGTCCGTTCCCTTAATTAAATTATTACCAATATGAATAACCATTTTCGATTTTCTCGGGCATGTTGGGTAGCATGAAACGAGATAAACATGGCCAGCATCTAGTTGACTGTACATCAAAATCATTTAATGGATTCATCTTTGCTTTTTGTCAATAATGTATTCTTCGATCCAGATTAAAATGTGCATTAAAGGCTCGTTCCCACTTTAGAAATTGTAAACATGTAGCCAACATTTCTACAATAAAAGATTTGGTATATCTTTGTAAATTATTTTTTTGAATGACTACTTCTAAACTTGACTTGAACGACATTTAATATTTATTAGCAATCTCTTCATATGCAAGTCATTTTTATTTTTTTTAAATTTAGTCAAGGAAAATTATCTTTTATGATTAGGTGGTGGGTTGACAAGAAAAAAAACATTCAGTTTTTTCACATAAAAATAATTTTCACAATTACCTTGTAATGAGACCTGAACTAAAAATGCACATTTTTATTGGGAAAAAATGCATTTTTTTGTCCCAAAATATAGGAATTTTGCAAGTTTAACACTGTGCTTTTAAAAATAGCTAATTTTAGTCTCATATATTTTGACTGGTATGTGACTGGTATCTCTCGTTCAGATGCTTTGCAAGTTTGATATCATACTTTCAAAAAATGGTCAATTTTAATCCACTATATAACCACACCCTTTCAAATTTGGGTCCCTCTGTAAAAAATAGAAGGAAGAAAAACCACATGCATAACATGTGGCTGTTAACTTTCCTACAATTTAATCTACAATTTAAAAACTAAATTTTATTTTGACAATTTTACTTCCACACGTCAATTTTACTCCATTTTGAAAAGTAATTCATAGTTTTTATTGATAACAAAAATATGTATTAAATTATCTATAAGTGTTTATTGAATATAATGCAATTAAAAGCAAAAGTATTAATAATTTGTAAACCATTACTTATTGTTGTTTTCACAAAACTGATTGCTAAATATTGATATCCACATTGTGTTGTTTAAAAATTAGTATGACACATATAAAAAAATAATATAAAATAAGTCATATTTTTGCTTCTAAATTATTTATTTACGTTCACATTTTACTCGTATGTCTATGAATTTATATATTATTTATTTTTATATTTTGGGTTGGTTTTTCTCTTTAACTTTTCAAAAAATTCATAACGTGCCTATTTTTTTTCATCTAGTATTTCACTAATTAAGGACAGTGATAGGTAATTCTTTTATTTATTAATACTTATTTATTATTTATATTCATATATCAAATATCATAATGTAACAAATCTGAAACCTTAATACTTTTGAGGTTTTGGATTCTAATTCAAAATAATATAGGTATATAAATATATATATATATATATATATTCAAGGTATACATTTTGTGAAATTGGAAACCAAACCTCATATAGTATTATGCGGCGTGTGCAGAAAAACCTGTCATTAATGTTTGTATGCAGAAAATTTAGTAAACTGTTTACATAATAAATAGTGGCGTATACAGTTGGTCGTTGGGATGAAATATTAATTGTGCAATCATACATTTTATTTATCTATTAAACAGACCGTACAAAACATTAAACAAAAAGTCAAACAGGTAGCTATAAATTCATGCCAAGTACTGTAGAACTTTTACTCGCAGCATAAATTTTGTAGCTTGTACAATTGTGGGGTCCATTTTCAATTTCTCCGCTCTGCATGATGTTGGTCTTTTTCGTGTATAAAGATTCAACGATATAATTAATTCTGTGGATAATAAATATCACTAGTAGGATTACAAAATTGTGTAGGAAAGTAGGATAAAAATTTTAAAATAGGAGATCATTCGTGGTAGAATTTGTGGATGAACCGATTATAATCCAACCTCGGCTCAGATTCATTTTTCCAATCATACTACGTGTTATCTATATATGGTCATATATTGTCACGTATGCTAATTAATTTTTATAAATAATTTTTTCAATACTCGTATTTAAGATTTGCATTTATTATATTATTCAGGATATATTTGAATTTTTTTTACCCATATACTTTATAATATTTAATTTTAGAATTGAAGGGTTATAATTAGAGTTCACCCCAACTAGCTTAGTGAATTTTTTTATACTTAGAGAACAAAAATAAGAGATTTAGGAGCTATTGGGTTCTCACTTTGATCATTCAACCAAGTGCGAATTTATTAAAATAAGAACAATTTTTAGCCCATGTCTACACAAATTGTTTGAGAGTTTTGAGGTTGTATAGAGAGAAATAATTTTGATAAATCTGTTTTCATATTATTACCAACTCTACTTGTTAATTAGATTCAATTGTTGTAATAATTGGATAGTTTGTTATAACAAGTAAAGAACAGTCAAGTAAACGACACATAAATTTTTTATGTGCTTTGAATATAAATGAACTCTACATGTATGATGCCACCATCTGCAATGAATACATCACTAATTTATATTACAGTTACAATAATGGAACTTATTCAAACTGTAAAGACTCCCCTTTACTAATAACATCGTTTTTTAACAAATTAATTAGTGAAATTTTACCGAGATCCTCTCGATTTTTAAGTCTACACTGTTGAAGTTCTTTCAACTCTGAAATCCCTTTAGACGATAAACTGACCTTTTCCGAAAGATCTTCAAATTTTTCTTCTAAAGAATTATATTAATTTCTCGAAAGGCTCACTCCCTTCTCCCAAAAAATGAATAAAAACGAAATCAATTCTCAAAACTTGAAGTCGTGCACTTTTTCTCGTCTTCTTCTTCAATCTTTGAGGTTTATATGTAATATCAATTAAATTCGAATCTCCACTACAAAAGTGTCGAGATATGTTACATAGAATAATATAAGATATATCAAGATCCTTTCCTTATCAGTAAAATATATAAACTTATCTTTGTAAATAAAATATTTAAATCTTTTCATCAATGCAATCGAATCAAATTTGTACAAGATAATAAGATAATTAATTAATAAAAAAATAAATCAATAAAATTAATTATTTCTTGTGCAAGATAACAAGTTATCAATCAATGTCAACTAATTAAATAATAATTAATTATGATTTTATCATAATCATAATTATAATCTTATCATAATCAATTATGGTTCTATCAATCTCCCCATTTGGCATTGATTGGTCAAAACTAAATATCAGCTCCCCCTAAATTCAAGACTTTAATAAAATAAATCAACTTTCCTTAAGTTCAAGAATTCTACTGAATTAGTCAACAAAATATTGAAACAAATCAACCTTTTGTTTCAATAATTCATATTCTCCCCCTATAGAAAGTATTAGAATATTTGAAATATAGAATCCAAAATTCTAATCCTTAAGACAGTTAAGTTAAAAAACATCCGAGCAAAATATCCTATCACACTACACATAATTTAAACAATCTCAAATCATCAACAAAAATATCAAAACAATCGAAGCAAATCAAAACGCTTCAGATTCGTCTTCAACAGCAAAATCATCTTCCTCAGAATCAGTAATAACTTCAGCATCTTCTTCTTCCCCTTTTTGACCAATTGATTGCGAATGAGAATCATTCTCAATTGAATCCTTATTATCAGCACTTGAATCCTTGAAAATAACCAGAGGAAAGGTATGGAGAGACGTTGGCAAAGAGGTTAATCTCTTTTCCTTGGCTTGATAGAATAATTTCTACTGACTGGTCTTCTTAAATTCCTCTTCAACATGCTAGAGAAATGTTGGCATAATAGTTGTTGAAACAGAGGCAGTGCTAGAACTTCTTTTTTTCAACTATGTCTTTCCATTTGCCTTCTTTTTGAGATCATCAGGATGTGTCCCACTAAACAGCTTATAGGAGATAGTGATCTTCTTTCGCAGTAGGTCCAATATCCCAATAGGTTTCTTCGTGAGTCCTTATGATTACAACAACTTGTAAATGAGATAAGAAAAGGGAAGGATACCATTGTGATTTGCCTGCCGAATGATAATGTCAAAGGTCAATTTTCCTAAGTTGATAGGAAAGCCTGTTCTAATGCAAAACAAGTCAGTGGCTTGCTCATTCACAATAACAATGGTATTTAAGGTTGGTGTATAGTTGCTGATACTTATCTTATACAATAAATCATACTTCAAGGTGAGTTTAGCAGCGGAAATAACAAAGGTATCAGGCCATGCAGTAACTTGGCCACTTGTCAATTCAGAAGCAATCATTCCAAAATCCTCCGGAAACGTCACATATTCTTGATAAGATGAACCACAAAACTTATTGATCACTTGAGGTAAAAATCTACACATTTTTGTTTCAAACAAAAACTTTTTCAAACCTATGTAAGTCAATGTCCTTAACCTTTTCAGACAAATTCATAAACCACAACCCTCAGATATGGTACAGGTTTAGTAATAGTCCCAACAATCCTTTTTGTTTCAACAAATCAACAATTCTCCATTTCTCATGTTGCAACCAGTTAATAAGTCATTTAGAATGAATCTTTTATTTGGACACTTCTCTCTAGAATTTTTTATTCTCAACAGAAACAAAAAAGAAGAGAAAGAACAATTTATCTCATAAGGGGAATCGTACTCAACTTTTTCCTCAACAACTTCAGTTTAGGGAGCACCTTTGTGACTGGAATCTAACTCAGAATCTGAAGCATCTATGACTTGAGCATTCTTATGCAGCCTTGATAATCGCCTGAGCGCAATTCGCTGAATTTCCTTCTCGGGGTCATATATTGGATGATCCTCAACCACTTTCTTTTTCCTTTTATCAACTGTAGGAATTTCCATCGAACGTGGAAACCTAGAAAACCAAGATGGGTAAACATGTGGTCCTCTAATTTGGGTTGATGATGTAGGTTCTGGAGTTGGCAGAATAGATTCTTCCTTAGGCTCTGTTGCAATAGGATGAGAGGGTTGTTCTTGTGTTGCAACTGGTGGATGATAAGTGCATATTTTTACATATTTTATATCAATTCCTCTATGTCTTTCTTATTTTTTTCTTGTAAATAATAAATTTTTATTAATGTTTTGTGTGTGATATGAGTTTAGGAATTAAGAGATCGAAAATGAGACAAAACGAAGTTGAAACAAGTATTCTTGGGCCAAATTTTATTGAAATAGTACCACTACAACAAGTTTTGTATTTTGGGTATAACTATATGATCCAAAGTTCTATTGGTCTAATTCTTATCTCATTGGAAATATAAGTTATAGATCTATAACTTCTGTGTTGACACCTTATCCTAATTCAATTGATTTAAATGAGAAACATTCGATTAAAAAGTCAAAGGTACACTGAAACTTCCAGATATAGCAGTCTTTGTATTTGTATTATAACATTCTTAAAAAATGTGATATTAATCTTATTCAAGTGGATAAAGAATACTAAGAGATAGAGCTACAATTGTTATGAAGACATAAAAAGCCAAATCATTCTTAAAAGAGACCAAAACCCAATTTAAAAGATCTAAACAGTGTCTAAACAGTGAACTAAAGGAACAAAAATCCTTTACACATTTTGACACATGCTTGTGATATGTATATACTAGATACATATATCATACCACATACATTACATACTTTACAATACACCTTGCACACTTTACACCAAATGCACAACACATCTTACACACTTTACACCAAATCATATCATCATATCACATTTTATAAAAAGACACTATCCTCTCAACACATAATCAATTTTCAGATTCACTTATTCTTTAGAATTCATATACATAATTAGGAAGAAATCATGGGGTCTTGGGCATCAAGGAAGGCAAAGTGGAAGATGTTTAGAGCTAGGAGGAGACATCCATAATCTACTATCAACCTCAATTATCTTTTTCAACCAATAAGTTTTTTTGACTCTTAATGTTGTTAATTTCTATTTTCTTATCAATTTAGACTAAACTTCCTTCTTGGTTGAGGGTGATTTCAAAGCTCTAAACATTAGTTTTTGATATTATTGATCTGTTTTCTTGTTTATATTTTTCTACACTTTATGTCGTATAGGTATTTTTTTACTTTGTTTAGGTATGCAACAAAATTGGGTATGAGAACTCCCTACAACTAAATTAAAGATCTTGAATCCTTAATTATTTTCAATTTCTAATCATATATAGTAAATTGTGATTAATGATTATGAGATATATTTGTTAATTGCAATAAAAAATATAACTTAAGTTAAATGACCAAAGTTTGTGTGGTTGTTACTTAGATCAATTTATCTTTTTTGTTTTAATGCATCTATTGGATTAAATTTAAAGAACTTGTTCTAGGTTATTTAGTGGGTAGAGAATTAGATAGAGAGTTTATTCTATCTAACGAGCAACTAAAGAAAGATTGAAGTAGTAAAACTTGTTATTACCTACGATTGATAATTTTATTAACAAATTTTTCATAATATTGATATAAAATTACATTTCATTGTCTAGTGGCGGCAAATAAAACCTCAACCTACTTTAATCGATTGTTGATTGTTGTTTTGATTTTGATTGTTTTATATTTTAATTAATTTTAATTTATACGACTTAATTACTCAAATCAATTCTCCCAATCGTTTGTTATTTATTTCTAAAGTTTGTCTGTTGAAGTCTCAGTTTTACCTTAAAATTTTTAATTAGTGAGTCGATAGTAAATCAGTTAGACTTAATCCTTATGGGATTGACTTTTACTCATTATATATTTGTTAAAAATTTATTAAAAATAAAATTTAAATTTAATAAATTTACGACAATCAATATTTTTATGGAGTCCCAAAATAAAAAACTGAGCAATATCTACTTAAGATTGAGAAAAAACTATTAGGACATCAAAAATTCTTATTTTAGGTTGTCTATTAAATTAAATTTAGAAATCTTATTTTACGTTGATTTGTGTTGGAAACGTTGTCGGCCAACCCTTTCAGACAACACCTTTCTGTTGACTATAATTCAAACCACGTCATATCATTTGGTTGGTGGCCAATCACATTTATAATTATTGGTACGATACCGCATATCTTTTCTTATCTCTGCACTTTTGTCAAGCGTTACATCAACTTCATTTATTTGGTAGTCTTGTGCTTCACGTGGATGCTTCAATTATATATATATATATTATTAGGAGTGAGAAAAACTCTTAAAACTATTTCTCTCATCATATATCTTTTTTTTTTTTTCTAACTCAAATTAAAAATTAAAAAAGATAGTCCAAATCTAAGTATGCACTAGGAAATTTTTTGGCTCTTTTAAAAGAATTTGTATCATATCAATATGTAAAATATTTTCAGTTTTCAAGAATGCTAGCCATGGTAATATAGGCTTTAAACGTCAATATTTAGAGGATGTTGTAATATAATTTAATAATTTAATTATTTAAGTTTCATATAAAATTTCCGGGTGATCAGTTAAAAGAAATATATAAATTTAAGATGAATAGAATTTTATTATTAGCTTGTAATTTGATTAATGGGGCTAAACATATTTATCATAAACAATCATTATTGCCAGGATATCAATTATAGTTTATCTTTATGTCAATTTATATCATGATTCTAATTTTTTAATATAAGTAATATTATCTATTGCTATTGTTGGTTTGCATTTCACGTGCATGAGGTTAGTTGGTGGTACCATCAATTAAGGTTATGTAAAATAGCTTGGAATTAAGGTTACCTGCCTGTTATATTTGGATTTTAAAATTTTAATGAGAAAAATATTTTAAATTATTTTATTAACTCTGAATAATATAACTTTGAGTTTTGTTTCATTTTTTTCTTACTAAAATTCAAAACAACACAATAATCATTGATTAATAGTGCCCTTGAAAAAATGGGCCAATCATATGTATAGTCGTAATTGTTAGGATATCAGTTATGTACTTATATATTTATGACAATAGATATCAAGATTTTCTATTTTTAGTATAAACCACTGTTATCAAGACGTAAATAAATTGAATCGACTCAAATATGTTATTATTCAAGTATTTTTAAATTTTTATTAAATTTTAAAAATTGTATTTATGTTTGATTTGATTGTTAATCATATTGAATTTGAATGAGTTTTAATCGTGTCGAATATGAATAGAGTTCGAGTAGTTAATTTTTTATATATATTTTGTTATTGTTTTACTAATCGAATCGAATTCGAATTGAGTTTCAAATCTTGTCAAATGAAAAATATCTTTAAACTTGATTCGTTATGTTTAACGAATCAAGTTCAAACAAATTTTTTGAGCTTTAATATGTCAATCTAAAATTAAATATGGAATAATTTAATTTATTTTTCAATTTTGTGCCATATTAATTTTATTTATTGAGTCTACGGTTTCCTTTTTCAGCTGCTCTTTATTTGGTTGATTTGTCCTGGACGTGCATGATTTTGAATTAGTGTTATGAAACATAATTACATAACGCTTAGAATTAAGGTTACATTCATGTTGTTTTTAGATTTTAAATTTTAACTAAAAAAAATATTTTAAAATGGGTTAAATTCACTTTATCCCCTTTGTCTTGAGAATTGGAACCAATTATCCCCTTTACTCATAAAACTTTCAAATACCGCTTCAACTAAAAAAAATGCATTAATAGATAAAAATACCAATTAGCTAACTAAAGGATAAATTCACTTTGCCCTTTCTATTATAATTTCTGTAGCATAATGGCCCATTCTACAACTAAATATTATAAATTATTTTCAAATTTATTCAACACTAAATTTATTAAATAAACTAACCTTCAATTAAGTCTAAATTGGATAGATAGAAAAATATAATTGTACTAATATAGAGAGAAGGCGTATTAAACTTAAAATTATCTCATGTAAATTTTATCACTACTATCTTATATATACCAAGAGGGCATAACACACAAATCTATCACCAACTTCAATGGTAATGTTGAATTAAGACCGCTTGAAAAGCAAGCTCATCGAGATTTAGCAACTCGAGGCTTTTGAAACGCTGCAATCTTTATATATGTCATTCCTCAATTAATCTTTTTGGAAAATTGTTGAGTGATGCATGTGCACATATAAAAAATTATTGGAAATTATGCATTGATACTTATAATATATACTTACTTATCAATTCAATATTTTCATTACATCTGAAATCCTTCATGATAAGTTATCCAATTATGTCAAAAGTGAGTACTAAAAATTTAAAATTATCCAAACACATTCAATAAAGCAATTATTATTGTTATGTTTTGAAAATCTTAGATTTTGTTTGGTTTCATTTTCATTTTAATATTTTTTTTTTTGAAAATAAAAACGTTTGTGTCACTTATATTTTTTGAAAATAATATTTTTATTCCGTAAAATATTAATCATTTATTATAATATTTAAATAATTTTATATAATTATATATCCCCACTATATACAACAAAACAATATTAACAATACATTAACAGTTAAAAATATATTTCACTAGTTATAACAAACAACATTAATAAGAGATTTATAGTAAAAAATATCCTTCAAAATATATTACCTCATTTCTTTCTAATAAAATAATTAAATATATATTTATTATCTACACATTCTTTAATTCCTTCTTTCAAAATAATTTATTTATACCAATCGAAAATAAAACCTAACCAAGCCTTAGCCTTATGACATCCTTCTATGAAACCCAATTTCAACAATCTCTCCAATTGTGAAGGCTTTTTTGTCCAGATACTGGCACTATAATTAATGCAAAGTTGTATTATTATATTTGAGTTGAAAACGTTGTCGGCAAGCCCCTTTCAGACAACACCTTTCTGTTGACTATAATTCAAACCCAGGTCATGTTATTTGGTTGGTGGCCAATCACATATATAATTATTGGTACGATACCAGTTATGGCATCTCTTTTCTTATCTCTGCACTTTTATCAGGCGTTACATCAACTTCATTTATTTGGTAGTCTTGTGCTTCACGTGGATGCTTCAATTTTGATGAGAGAAATAGTTTTAAGAGTTTTTCTCACCTAATAATATATTTATTTTTTTGTTTTTCTCACTCAAATTAAAAATTAAAAAAATAGTCCAAATCTAAGTATGCACTAGGAATTTTTTTGGCTCTTTGAAAAGAATTTGTATCATGCCAATATGTAAAATATTTTCAGTTTTCAAGATTGGTAGCCATGGTAATATAGGCTTTAAACGTCAAGATTTAGAGGATGTTGTGGTATAATTTAATACTTTAATTATTTAAGTTTCATATAAAATTTCCTGTTGATCAGTTAAATGAAATACAAAAATTTAAGATGAATAGAATATTATTATTAGCTTGTAATTTGATTGATGACCCTTGATTAATGGGGCTAAACATATTTATCATAAACAATCATTATTGCTAGCATATCAATTATAGTTTATCTTTATGTCAATTTATATCATGATTCTAAATTTTTTAATATAAGTAATGTTATCTAATGCTATTGTTGGTTTGCATTTCACGTGCATGAGGTTAGTTGGTGGTACCATCAAGGTTATGTAAAATAGCTTGGAATTAAGGTTACCTGCTTGCTATATTTGGATTTTTAAATTTTAATCAGAAAATAAATTATTTTATTAACTCTCAATAATATAACTTTGAGTTTTGTTTTAATATTTTCTTACTAAAATTCAAAACAACACAATAATCATTGATTAATAATGCCCTAGAAAAAATGGGCCAATCATATGTATAGTGTAATTGTTAGGATATCAGTTATGTAGTTCTATCTTTATGTCAATAAATATCAAGATTTTCTATTTTTAGTATAAACCACTATTATTATGATGTAAATAAATTGAATCGAGTCAAATATGTTATTATTCAAGTGTTTTTAAATTTTTATTAAATTTCAAAAATTGTGTTTGCATTTAATTTGATTGTTAGTCGCATCGAGTTTGAATGAATTTTAATCAAGTTGAACACGAATGGAGTTCGAGCAATTAATTTTTTATATATATTTTGTTGTTATTTTACTAATTAAATTAAACTCGAATTGAGTTTCAGATCTTATCGAATGAAAAGATGTCTTCAAACTTAGTTTGTTATGTTTAACGAATTAAATTCAAACAAATTTTTTTAACCTTCAAGATGCCAATCTAAAATTAAATATAAAATAATTTAGTTTATTTTTCAATCCTAGTCTATAGTGCTATATCAATTTTATTTATTGAGTCTGCGGTTTCCTTTTTCAGCTGCTCTTTATCAGCTGCTCTTTATTTGGTTGATTTGTCTTTGAATTAGTGTTATGAAACATAATTACATAACGCTTAAAATTAAGGTTACATTCATGTTGTTTTTAGATTTTAATAACTAAAAAAGTATTTTCAAGTGGGTTGAATTTACTTTACCTCTTGTCTTGAGAATTGGTACCAATTATCCCCTTTTACTCATAAAACTTTCAAATACCCCCTCAATTAAAAAAATTTGCATTAATAGATAAAAATACCAATGAACTAACTAAAGGGATAAATTCACTTTGCCCTATTATAATTTCTGTAGCATAATGACCCCTTCTACAACTAAATATTATAAATTATTTTCAAATTTATTCAACACTAAATTTATTAAATAAACTAACCTTCAATTAAGTCTAAATTGGATAAATAGAAAAATATGATTGTACAAGTATAGAGAGAGGGCATATTAAACTTAAAATTATCACATGTAAATTTTTATCACTACCATCTTATATATATATATATATATGTATGTATGTATGTATGTATACATATATTCCCTCAAAAAGCATCTAGTAGATTTTTTTTTTTCACTCAAAAATCTTAATTGCATAAGTTAATAAACATTATAAAAAAAACTTATTTTCTGCTTTTGATTGCACTTTCACAATTATATAGCTACAAAATGGAATTATTTTTCAAAATGTATTAAAATATGCACGCATACCTTATTTTTCATGATATATTAAAATATGAACGCATACCTTATTTGCACAAGAGTATTATTTATACCATTAAAAGGGAAAAAAAAGAAGAAGTTGTTGATCATTATTAAATTTCAAGTTTGTGTGCATGAAAGGCATACAGATGTAGGTTTTACTGAAAATAGTTATATAAATAGCTTTATCACTTTTACTTGAAATTGGAATTTTAGTGAGAAAAACATTTTAAAATGATTTGCTCACTCTTAAGGATCCAATTTGGACTTTAATTTTTATTAATTTTCTTTTGTATCATTAAAATTTAAAGTACAAACATAATTTTACTATACATAGGCCCTCTCCTTAAAAAGAAAAATTGTATCATAGCAATATGTGTAGTTTTTCAGTCTTCAGTAACGGTAGTTGTCACAGCGATCAAAACTCACCCAATTTTTTTTCGCAAATTTCATGCACATGCCCTAATGTTTGATTTTTAGTTTGAGTGAATTATAGTAAACACACATATGTACTGTGAAAAATGTAAACAAAACAATCCAATCTTGTATTTATTCATTAAGTACAATACAACGATTGTCCAAGGCTTACACACAGTCTTCACACCAAAAGCATGCAACTAAGGGACATACATTTTTATCATCCATCACTACTAGAAAAACTGGCAATCGAATGTCAACAAGTGTCAGTGTATTTTGTTCCAACGGCTGCCTTGTGATGGGCAGTTGCCTGGAAAGGAACAACCCTTACCCTTCCACATATGCAGAGCAAATGCCTCTAGCAACTGCCATAATCCCGTCTAAGCTAGCCTTGCTCTGCGACAAGGCTACACGCTAGCCCTGCGCGTGTATCTGCATGTTCCTACGCATGTTGGGTCACAACAGTCAGCACGTCTCTCACGTCTCCTACCCAATGTCGGGACCGCTCCAACCACATACACGTATGACACAGCAACCCTACGCATAGCACTTGCCCATCTCATGACACCCTCCACATGGTACCCAACACATAGCATGCAAGTGCCCATACCAAGCCAATGCACAACAGCAATCGCACAAGAGGCCCACACTACATGCGCACATCGCCCACACACCACACAAGTTGTTTAAATTTTATTCAGATAAAATAATATACAATTTTGTAATTTGTTTGATCAAAAATTAAAGAAATTTGTTAAAATTTTAAAAATAAGTTAAGATCTTATTACTTTTTTACAAGAACTTACAAAATCCTAATATCTTATATTGGAGCCTATGAACTCATCTCCTAACATTTTTACTAAATACTTTATAATATCTTATAAATTTTCAAATATTTTACAAAAAATTATAAAAAATTTATATGCTCAACCAAATACACTCTTAATTTCATGTGAAACTCTGCGATGACGACTGCATTGACGGCTTGGTTGCTGCTTCGCAATTGAGTGCATTGATAAGTGTTTAATACACACTAGAACTTGTACCATCAAGGAATTTATACGATTAAAATTCAAGTGAAAGTAATTAATAGACTTTTTTGTAATGTTGGTCTAGTAATATCTATACTATACCTGGTTTAATGAATATTTAGATAATAGACAAGTGTTTTATTTTATAAAAAATTGAATATTTATTTATCATCCATACATTCAGTGTATTGTCCACCAAATATAGCATCTTAAAAACCTGCTTGGCCTAAACTCGATTGGATTAAGCTCCACCTACTAAGAATTCTTGAATTTCTTGAAAAGGATATTGGAATTGTAACTCCAAGTGATCTATCGACATCATGTATAATAGAATGAAGGAATTTCATTAAGTAGTTGAATATATAAGAAGAAATTGACACTTTGTTTGGAATCATTTTGAATTGTTTTGGGGGGGAAATATTTTTAAAAATGCATTTTGGGATTTTGTATTTAAAAATGTATTTGGATGAGTATTTAAAAATGATTGATATGACACGGGCAAAAAATGCCCTTGGATTCATTTCCAAAATAAATGATGGAGCAAAAGCGATAAATTTTGAAAAGATTTAAAGAAGTAGTCTTCAAGAGATGAATTTAAAAGAACTCAAAGTATGCAAATGCAAATTTATTTGTGAACAACAATAATAAAAAAAAAATAGAGTTCGATATGTATTTCACTAACATAATCCCAACTTAGGTCAAACAGTCCTAAAATTTGCCAGAAAATTACAACACTTGATCAAAGAATATCCTATAACATGACTAAGAAAACGGTAAAATATGAACCAAAAGATAGCTAATAAAAGCCCACGAGAATAGCTAAAAACAAAGAAAATTCAAGCTAGGAAATAGTGGAATTTTGGATTGACCGACAAGGCCCCAGCAGTTTTATTTTTTAGAAATAAAATTTTACAAATTAATGTTATTTATTTCACTACATTAACTAACCAACTTGACTACTTTCATGTATTGATTAGGCTCTATCAATTTGGTAGATTTAAAAGAAAAAATTTAAAATATTAGATATTATAATTTGAAAGTTTCTGATATTAAATTTGTGAAACTCATAATATTAAATAAGTCAGAAAATTAAAGATTTTAACTTTATATTCAAATACAGACAAAGAACGTAATAAAGTAGCAAAGTGGGAAACATATCCCTATCACCTCAGTTATTAATGAGAACAGAGATTCCCTTAATGAATCTCCCTTATGTCCACAATTTAAAACCCAATTCACATTATATGTTCTCTCCTCCCTCAATCCATGCAAGATCAATCTGATTCAGCCAGTGGCATGCCTCGCCTTGTCCAGGGCCAAATTTCAGTATCTGGAATGCTACGTGATTCGCAGGCCACGGCGACGTATCCATGTGACATATAGCCAGAACTGTATTCACCGGAGCTCCCGTCTTCGGCTCGACGAAGTCTACAGAATATATTCGAGAAGAGGGTAGTGAATGGCAGAAGTAAGTTGCAAAGGGAAGGAACATCTCATGGCATGCAACGATTTTTTCAACGTCAAACTGTTTAATCTTTTTTATCATAACCTCATTGCCCGAGCCTCTTGTGCTTTTGGAAGTTAATGCCAGCAACTTGTTTTTTCCTAAGGCGGTTTTGGAGAAGCTGATCATTTCTTCAAGTGATTTAGGGCAGACTTTTAACTCTCCCTTTATTGATGCAGCATTGCAGTAGGAAAGGGTTGTGTCGATGGCTTCTTTAGACGACTCGGGAAATATGTTTCTGACTCTTTTGGGGCTCAGAGAAATTTTCGATGCAATTTGAGGAGGAAGAAATGCGCGATAAGGAAGGGATTCTTTCAAATTCGAGAGGTGGATTGTGTTCCCTTCTCTGAGAATTGATAGCCTGAAGAAAGAAAATGGATCGACTTTTTCTAGTGGAATGGCCGCTTTGTTGTTGTTGTAAGTTTTTACGGTCGCATACGACTCCTTTACCGTCTTTACTTCATCGAATCCTGTGGAACAGGCTAATTTAGCAAGCGAGCAGAACTTGGTGTCTGCTTTGAAGTTATTTTCGGATATGGTTTTGGCGTAGTAATCGGAATCGTGATTGGTCAGTGGGGATAGTTTTGTGGAGATGGCTGCTGGCATTTTATTGTGCACATTTTCTGACCAGAATTTGATTTGGGTGGAAGCAAAAGATGATGAAAGTGGGTCAGAAAATGCTGAAGAAGTCAAGCTAAGATGCAGAAGGAAGGGAAAGAGAAGAAGAAAAGTGGCGAAGGGGTGTGCCATTTTTATTCTAAGTGGCTTATTAGGTTTCTGAGAAAGAATGGTGATTGTGATGATATTTATAGTTGAAGTTTGGTGAATGAAATTGAAATTTAAACTATATGAATTGAATGGCCAAATGGTATCTCACCCAAAATGTTTGATAAAATTTTGTGGCTTTGGATAAGGAAGGAAAGCATTTGCTCAATTAAGCCAAAAAAATATAACTACAGACCCAATTCAATCATACCCAATTAATTATCTAAACCTCATTCATTAAATTTAGCAATCATTTGATATTTCATTTTTTTTTTTTTATGTACAAGTATTCTACTTGGTAATCTTATGCATGAAGATTATTAATAAGATTGTTCTAACAAATATAATTATATTTAATTTATAATTGATTAGTGTGAGATAATATGAAAATGTTATCCACTCATCCAAAGATTTGTTTGGGTCTATCAAATCGAGTCTAAGTAAAATTATATCCAAGTCAAAATTCTTGTCACGAGTCTATATTAGCTTTAGTTCTATGCCCATTTCTCTTCAGACAGATGTGGGGTTCAAAAATAGACAGTTTGTATCCATTCATCGAAAAGTTGAACCCCCTAAAGAATAAGAATCCAGGAAACGCCGAAAATTCTGAATTTTTGAGTAGTACGACAATATACATAGCAAGTGGAAACAAAGTGCGTTCCAACTTGCTTCATAAAAAATTGCATACGACAATTATTTTGACAATGAAGGAGATGAGAACAAAATGCCAATTGCCTGTAGATACTGATATGTAGTCTTAAATCATATGCTTTTATGCCTTTTGTGGTCCTTCTTCTTCCTCTGTACACTGTATCTAATCCATCGATGCTCAACCAAGTAGGAACTTGATACGAAAAAAAATCGATAGATCGGAATTACTGTGGGGCAATCTTTAACTAGGTTTAATGATGATAAACAATGTAAAGATTGGACGTGAAGTGATGCGACTGTTAAGAACACAATATACGTTTGGTAAAGATGCCAATGTTGGGGCACAGCAGAATAAATAGGTTCGAGGTTGCATTTATGGAAATTTGAAAATTACAACAATTTAAAGAAAAAAAAAATTATAACACGAACAAACAGAATTAACTACATAATGATTTATATGGTTGGGCAAAAGCTGCCTATGTTCAATAGTTTTTATTCTTTCAATATGAGAAAATTTTACTAGTGAAATATACTCTTTAAGTTTAAAACTCAAAAAAATAAAAATCACTTATATAACCACTATCAAAGTGATCAATGAACATAATCTCAATCCTTTGTATTGCACCACTCGTAACTTAAAATATCATAAGTGTTTCATGAGTGTCTCAAGTTTAGTGAATTACTTTATTACTACTCCTCCTAAACTAAGAGTCCTAATTCTACAATACAAAGAAACTAAATTTAAAATCCCTTAAAGATCCTAGTCAAACTTGGTCTCTAAAATTATCTGAGTCAAATACGAACAATCAATCTTGGCAAGGTTCTTCACCTTAGCAGTTGTCTTGGCTCCACCGCAAATCACCACCAAATTCCATTAGCCTTCAGTCATATTATTGCATGAGACGATCAATTCAGTTTGTTGGCCGAGCACTACTCTAATATTTCCTATTACAAGATCAATGCTAGTAATGTCTTTATGTAGACTAATCACTCAATTAAGTTCAGGATATAAAATATTAATTAAAATTTTATTTGACTTAATAACTATGATTCCACTTCTAGTCCCTTGCCCATTTGATAAAAAAATAGAAAATTCTTATCTAATTTTCATCCATTCTTGGTCTAGACTTATGAGTCAAAAATCATGTAAATTATATAAGATTCAGCTATTCCAACTAGATAGCCGATGAATTCTATATTGACTACTCATTAACTTTTATGCACAAAGATATTGCATCCAACATGTCTCATTGAAATTGTCATGCAATTCAAAATATTATTAAAGGCTTAATTGTAAAATTGGTCCTATAAAAGGATGACAATTTTTGAACATAAATTGAAATTTTTTTGCATATTGAAGACTTTTTTTGCGAAAAAAAAGAAGATAATTTCACTGAAAAATCACACGTGATGTTTTAAATTGGGGATCTTCTAATTCTCCGGCAACTTAATCTGATGTGGGAGAGAGCTTGTATTATATGGCTTGTTGGACGCTGACTTGGAAAACCAAAAACCTATGTAGACCTCGTGATGAGGTTTAGTCATCGATGTGGCCAAAACTAGAGGGAAAATAATTCAAACCTCCCTTTCACATGGCTAAATCTGTCATTTAGAAACACCTAAAGACGACATATTGCAAAAAAAAAAATTAATCCCATTTTCTCCACAAACCAAAAATTCTCTACTATCTTATATAGTTCCATCATCAAAGAAATTGAAAAATCGATTGAAATATATTGCAATGGTTTTTGTATGAAACCAACAATACATCAATCTGCCTCCTCATTGATACCATACATCTGGAGATTGTTTTTATTTTGATAAATGATTAGTTTAATATAATAATGAAAGTATTACTAAAAAAGTGATCAATGTTAAAATCACTTAAATATTTTAAGTTTGATGTAAGAAAAAGCCTTAATCTTTTGTTGGTTGGTTGTGGTCCTTTAATTGTTTTGTTTATTATTAAATTGTTGAAATGATCACTTTTTTGTGTTTGATGTTTGTTAATTATTTGAGAAACATGTGTGGTGTTTTTTTTATTTGAGAAACATTTGGGATTGTCTGTGCATTGTTTACTGTTTATTGTTCAATTTTTAATATTTTTTTTATGTTTGCTTTCCACAAATGCAGATGGTACTTTTTTTATATGCATGTGTATTATGGAGGTGAGTTTTTCACTTGCCTATTGCATATTATAGTGGTGATGTGGAAACAAGAAAATTATATAGAAATGATGTGGATTTGTTCACTGTAAAGAAGCCAGTGAAGTTAATAGGAGTAACTATATTTTAATAAATAATGGATTTAAATTGCTATTCAGTGATAATATTATTGTGGAATGCTCAATTAAGCATGGCCCACTTCGAGAGATGTATGCTTATGTAGAGTTTGAAATGAATGTTGCAACCTAGTGGTGAGAATGATGATGAGAGTGTAGGTGGCAGGGTTTCAGGTGAGAGTGATGGTGATAGGGTTTTAAGTGAGGGTGATGGTGGTGAGCCAAATCTAGGGGTAGGGTGAGGGGATGATTGGGAACCAAATGCACGGATTATGGATGAGGAAAAAGATTTGAATAATGATTCAGAATCATTATCTCATAGTGATTGTGACATGGAAAATGATAGTGTAGATGATATGCCTTATTTTAATCAAATGTAGACCAAATAGCAAGTGTGGATGAAAACTTAGGCAATAAATCAACAGAATCAAGTGACTTTGAGGTTGATGTTGTGGAGAATGATAATTATTTAGATGAGCATAAATAATCTGATGGAGATGAAGTAGAGCCTAATTAACCTGCTTTAAATCCAGCTTTGGTTATTGATCCTATTTTTGAGTTAAGAATGGTTTTTAGTACAAATGCATAATTTAAGAAAGCAGTGCAGTCACACTCAATTAAAACAAAAAGAACTCTAAATTCACTAAAAATGACAAAGTGTTAAAGTTGATTTTATACCAATAATACATATGCCTTGATTAACATTTGATTTATTTTCAAGTATTTATGTGATTTTATATGCATTTAGTTTAAAATTTTATAAGTAATGGTAACAAGAGAAGAAAATGAAAAAAAACATAAAACTTAATTAAAATTTTGAAAAATCCGCTTTATAGTACTATTGTGGATAGTATTCGTATTTTAATCATAACTCTTTTCTCAAATATAATTTTGACTTGATTATTAAACCATTAGAAGGCTAAAAGATATATCTATAACTTTTATGTTCATCACAAAATTCATTTCTTTTGATTTCAATGAGAATAATTAGATTAAAATGTGTGCACTTGACTGAAACTTTCTGGTATGACATATCTTGATATTGTAGGCATAATTCTTTTTACATATTTTATATTGACTTGATTTAAGTGGATATGGAAATATAAGACATAGATCTACAATTTCTCAGAAGACACCAAAAGTTAATGCAACCTAGAAAGAGGTCAAAAATAAGTTTCAAAGGGCTAAATACAGTGAGGGAAAGAAAAAAATTACAGCAATGGCACCTAGCCACGAAAGAAAATAGAGAGCACAACACCTAGGTATAAAAAACAGGGCATTTAGGCACCCAAAATAGAGAACACGGTGCCTAGGCACCACCAGTCAGCGCCTAAGCACTGAAAAGCGGGAGAGTAGGGTCAAAATGGGATTTTTGCCCTCTTTAGGGCATTTCACATCCAATTTTAAGGATTACAAAAGCCTCCAAGATAAGAAATCAGATAGACAGGGGGGAGAAAAGAGAGAACAAGCCAAGAAAAGAAAAAAAAAAAAAAAGAGAAGAAGAAGAAAGGAGACGAGGAGAGATTTTTTTCATGGTTTGTGAAGAAGACATCTACAAAGGAAAAAAATCATCATATTTCAAGTTTTATTTTATTTTTCTCTTTCTTTCTTTAATTATATTCATGGATATTGTTGAGTTATCTTTCATTTTACCATGATGAACTAATTTTTTTTTCTAGATTTGTGATATAATCTAATTATGATGTTTTGAATATTTGCATCAATTCAATTCTTGATTTAATTTTCAAGTTGAGTTTTCTACATTGTTCTTAATGCTTTCAATTACTTGACCACTAATTGAATGATTTTCTAATCATATTACCTGAGAGGCGATATATGTGTCAAGTTCTATGTGTACAAAATAAAAAATTACATGTGAGATAGGAATATACTTATATGGTTTGTATAGTCTTATTGGAGATCCATAAGACCTAATGAATTATTGATTGTTGTAATTCATATAGGAATACAGTGGATTACCAATTGATGATATTTTTATTAAATCTTGGGAGAGGCTAGTGGATAATTTAGGAATTTTCGACTATCACTTGAGAAAGATTGATGAGATAAAATAATCAATACGAATTAATTATGGTGAAACCATAACCCTAGACTTTTAAGTTATTGAATTTTATTATTAATTAATTTTGATTACTAGTTTAGTTTAGTTAGATTTAGTTTGTAATCATAAATACTCATTTTTGTTTATTAAAATAAAATTGAGTTAACATAATTTCGATACTTAATAATTCAACAGCCCTCATGGGAACGATACTTTACTCATATTTTATTACTTGTTAATGATAACGTGCACTTGCGTTACTAAAATCCTCAACACAAAGTAAGTATATGTAAGGTGTGCATGAGAGGATTACAAGTGGAGAATAAATCTAGTTAAGGTGATGAGTCCACTTTTTGAATAAAGGAGTACAACCCAGATCATTCATGTCCATAGACATTTAATGTGAAGAGCATGAAAACAAATTGGTTATGTGAGAGATACATTCAAAGGTTTAAGTCAAATCCCAAAAGAACAGTTAAGGGCTTCAGGGTAGATGTGATTAATGAACTTAGATGCAATATGTCCAAAAATCAGGCCTATAAAGCTAAGAGAAAGGCTTTGGAAAAAGATTAAGGACAACCTTGACTATCAATATACAAAGTTATGGGATTATGCTGACGAAGTTAGGATGACAAACCCTAGGTCTACTGTCATTTTGGGAACTCAAGAGGACCAAAATGGGGAGCATAGGTTCAGTAGGTTCTACACATGTTTTTATACTTTAAAGCAAGGATTTTTGGCAGGATGCAGGCCTATTATTGGGGTAGATAGATGTCATTTGAAAGGTCCACATGAAAGTATTTTGCTAACTGTTGTAGGTGTGGATCCAAATAATAACTTGTACCCTATTGCTTATGCAGATATATGTAAGAAATGTAAAGAGACTTGGGAGTAGTTTGTAACTATATTGAAACAGGATTTGAGGATTATCAACCAACATGAAATATAATTTCATATCTAAAAAATAAAAAGCCTCATTCAAGCCTTTCCAGAAGTCTTCACTGTATCTAACCATAGGTTTTGTATCAAACATTTGTACTACAACTTTAAAAATGTTGGATTCAGAGGTTTGGCTTTCAAAAATGTATAGCACCATTGGTAAGTTCAAAATTTGAATAGGCATAACACTTTCCACATATTTCATATTGAGTTAATTCAAGCATTTATGGAAAGCCAAGACACAGAACTACAATTCAATAGAAGACACTAAAATCAATTTATCTTAGAAAGAGATAAAAAATGAGTTGAAAAGGGTTGAACATTGTTAAAGCACTGAAGTGAATAAGAAAAACTATAGCAACAGCGCCTAGGTACCAAAATAGGGCGCTTAGGCGTCAAAAATAGAATGTGCAGTGCCTAGATGCTGGTAGATGAACAAATAAGGCTAAAAGACACTTTGCCTTAATTAAGGCATCTCCCATTTGATTTTTAATATTCTAAAAGCCTCCAATTCATGGAAGAGAGAGAGAGAGAGAGAAGAGAGAGAGAGAGAGAGGAGAGAAGAGAAAAACAAGATAAGAAAGAAGAATAAAAAGAAAAAGAAGACAAAGAGAATGGAAGAGGAATTTTTTCAAGATTGAAGAAGAAGACATCTACAAGGGAAGAAACTCATCCTCTTCCAAATTTTATTTTTTTATTTAAAATTTCAGTACTTAATAATTCAACAGTTCTCGTGGAAACTATACTTACTCATTATTTTATTACTTGTCTATAATAACATGCACTTATGTTCACCAAAATCCGCAACATTTAATCTGCTTTGGAAACTAAAGAAAATATTGATCATGATATCACTAGATAATCTAGTGACAATCAGGCACATGGTCTATATGCAAGAGAAAAATCCAAATAGAAGGGGTCGAACAGAGATAGGCTAAGATTAAGATTGAGATATAGAAATAAAATTATGTGTTAGCACTATAAAGAACTAGGGCATGTTAGAATTCTCCACATGACAAAAATGAAGACTCTGGTGAGGCTAGTATTGCTGAACATGGAGATGGTATTGATGTTCTCTTTGTGATGAAAGATCATGCTAGATCAAATAATGAGTGGATTATGGATACTGGTTGTTCCTATCATATGTGTCTCAATCAAGACTAGTTTTCAACATATGAGTCTATAGACAAAAGAGTTGTTTTGATGGGGAATAATGCCCATGCAAAACTATTAGCATAGGAATAATCTATATTCGAATGCATGATGGCATTGTGAGAGCATTGGCTGATGTGAGGCATGTTCCTGACCTGAAGAAGAATCTGATCTCCTTGGGCACCTTGATGCTAATGGGTGTAGATTTTTAGCAAAAGGTGGAGTATTGAGAGTCAGCAAATGATCACTAGTTGTGATGAAGGTTAGAGAGGTTGGTAGTATGTATGTGTTACTATTATCGATTTTATAGTAGTTTCTTCATTGTCCGTGTTAGATCCTGATGTTAATGGAGAAAAATTAGAGCCTAGAGGTAAAAAAAAATATATTTCTTGGTTATGTTTTTGGGGTAAAAGATTATAAAATGTGATGTCCTAATCCTAAGTCACCTAACTATGTTTTTAGTAGAGATGTTATATTTGATGAATCTATTCTACTAATCTCGAGAAATTAATCTACTATTTTTCTAATAAAGATGAGATAGGCATTACATCGAAGTAGGTGGAGCTTGAAGTTACTAGTCCATAAATGGTGTCTTAGAATCCTACTTTTCTGAAATTTTTTCAGAAAAGGAGAGTAATGCTGTTGAAGAAATGCCTTTACATGAATATATAAACATTGTTAAAGACAGACCAAGAAGAGAAATTAGAGCACCATATAGGTATGCAGATCTTGTTGCATATGTCTTATTAGTTGGAGAAGAAACATATTCTGTTGGTGAGATATCTTCATACTTTGAAGTTGTTTCTTCCGTCAATTTAACAAAATGGTTGATTTCTATGCAAGAAGAAACTGAGTTTCTTCATAAGAATGATATTTGGGTACTTGTGAAGCCACCAACTGAACAAAGGATTGTTGTCTGCAAGTGGATCTTCAAAAGAAAAGAAGAAATTACTGGAGTAGAAGAGACAAGATATAAGGCACGGTTACTAGCTAAAGGGTACAGTTTTGTAGGAGGTGTATATTTTAATGATATTTTGTCACTTATTATGAAACACACTTCCGTTCGTGTCTTGTTTGCATTAATTGCCATGCATGATTTTGAGCTGGAACAACTTGATATTAAATCTACATTCTTGCATGGTGAGCTGGAAGAATAAATTTACATGCAACAATCGAAGGGTTTCATTGTTGAAGGAAAAGATCATGTTTACCTGTTAAAGAAATCATTGTACAATTTGAAACAATTTTCGAGACAGTAATATAAAAAATTTGATTCCTTTATGGTTGGCAGCGAATACTCAAAGAGTAGTTATGATAGTTGTGTCTATTTTCGTTAGACTCGTGATGATTCATTTATTTATTTGCTTCTTTATGTTGATGACATGTTGATTGCAACTAGAAATATGTTAGATATTGATGAGTTAAAGAAGTTGTAGAAGAAAGAGTTCGAGATGAAGGATCTTGGTTCAACAAAGAAGATCCTCGATAATGAAATCAAAGAGATAGAAAATATGGAAAATTATATTAGAATCAGAAGACTTACGTTGAGAAAGTCTTGGAGAGCTTTGGCATGAAAAATGATGAACTGATATCTACTCTATTAGCTGCGCATTTCAGATTGTCAGCTTCTTTACCACTAAAGTTTGATGAAGAAAAAGGTACATGACTCGAGTTCCCTACTCTAGTGCAGTTGGTAGCATTATGAATGCTATGGTTTGTATGCGTCTAGATATTTCACATGCTATTAGTGTGGTTAGTAGATATATGTCTTGTCCCAGGAAAGCACACTGGTACGCTATGAAGTAGATTTTTAGATATTTGTGTGGTACTTCAGAAGTTTGTCTAGAGTTTAGCTGGAGTAGTAGTTCTCTAGTTAGTTTCCTTGACTCTAATTATACAGGTAATGTTGATAAAAAAAGATCATTGATCACTGGCTATGTATTCACTCTTGGAGTAAGTATAGTTAGTTGGAAAGCTTCTTTGCAACCTGTGGTTGTTTTATCTACAGCGAAGGCTGAATACATTACAATGATAGAGGTTATTAAAGAAAGTATTTGGATAAGAAGCTTGTATGCTGAGCTTAGTTCTTGTTCCAACATGACCATTATTTTCTGTAATAGTCAAAGTATAATTTGTTTGACTAATGACCAAATGTTTCACGAAAAAATCAATTATATTGATATCAAGTATTATTTTGTTCGTGATATTATTGCATGGGGTGGTATCTCAATAAAGAAGATTTCTACTTATGAGAATCCTGCAAATATGTTGACTAAGCCTCTTTCGAAGGTCAAGTTCCAGCATTGTTTGGGCTTGATTGGTGTTGTTGACAATTGAGTTGTTTTTGTAAAGAGGAGCAAGACTACTGCTTTTGAATGATGAAATTCAAACCAAGATAGAGATTTGTTAAATTATGCCTTGAATTGTGTATGTTTAGGGTTGAAGATTGAACCATCATACTTTTCTTAAAGTTGAATATTGGATAAAAAACATCATACTTTCCTTAAGGTTGAAGGTTGGGTAAAGAACATGATATTTTTTTCAAGTGATGTAAAGTGATGTGTTCAACTTGCTTCCAACTCTATAAATCTATGCTTGTTTCTTTCATTTAGTGAGAAGCTGAAAGTGAACCCTATGAGGTAGACACACATTGTGAAGAGAGATATTTGTAGAGGATTGTGAGGATACAAAATTGATAGTTGGGGAACACATGAGAGATAATTCTATTGAGTGAATAATGAGATTATTCTCATGGGGTATTGGGATTAATTAGAGAATACTTTCTATAATTATTGCAAACTCTCGATTCTTATTTCTATTATAGAGAGATCGCTCCCTGCCCATGGACGTATGCTTGTTGTTAGCCAAACTACGTAAACACTATTGTCATTTTATTTTCTCAGTTCATTTTCTCATTTTATTGTCATCTTATTTAAACAAATGTACTGTTTTATTCGAGTGCGAGCCTAACATTACCTATTTATAATCATCAAAATATGAGTGGTTTCGAACAAACAAAAGCCCAAAAAATAAGGAGTATTACTAATTACACACTCCTGTAAAATCAAAAGAAAGCTCAAGAAATAAACTAGGGTACTTCTCCATTACAGTTTTCTAAATCTGAAAGACAATAATGTTTCTTATGTACTATTGTATGATAATAATGGAATAAATGGTGCATGTTTGAATAGATTTGAGTCAAATTACTTATTATTTACTATCACCCCCAACGTGGATTACAACATATACCCTATCGTGTTAGAAATGAACTTGGAATTTGGAAAAGACCTGTGGGTTTTAATTATTTTATATATTTGAGCAACTAAGAGAAAGTATATAAATTTTAAAAAAAGAAGTTTGCCATTGTCAGCTAAAAGACAACAATGATATTTATGGTAGATCTGTTTCATAATATAATTACGAATAAACTTATGTTGTCCCAACATCTTCCTCATATTAAATGGGACATTTTATTAATATCCTCAACTCAAAAAGAACAACAATAGCACTTCTCTATCACCAAATTGAGCAATATAATATGAATAAATCAACATATTTGTATAGAGTAAGTTATCACAACTACGTTCATTAGTTAGTTGATACAATTTTTTTAATTAGAATGAACAGAAGATTACTGTAATGATATATTTCTTTTTTTAAATTTTCACATTTCTCTCCAATGACAAGTGACCAAGTACAACTCGCAAACATTAAACTAAGCAATTCTTGTTATTCATCTTGGAGGTTAACTTTTTTCTAAAGCCAAAAGTTCTATTTAAAGGAGATGTGTTGTCTTTAGGCTTGTGTTGCTACCGTTATGGAAAATAATGAGCTTATTACCCTCGAGTGTCATCATTCAGCTTATCAGGTTATTTCTTTGATCATTTGATTATGTTCTTAACAATTTATCTGAAAATGAATTACCAATGTACCTACAACTATATCTGCCAATACTCAATATCTATGTCTCTATCAATCAATTAATATTATAACACATGCTCAGCATCTATCCTAAGTATATCCTTAAAGTGTTCCAAGCCTAATACAATGTCTTTATATCAAAGTAAATATATAGGCATCTTAGCAGTTTTAGAAGGAGAAAAATATTTAGCTAAAAAGTTGTGGCCATTGCATCCCATAATAATTGAACTGAAAGACAATGAATTTAACTAATACTTAACCTTATTCCTCAAAGAGAAAGGAAAAAGGCTCAACTAAATCGCGTCATATGTTACACCATTATGCTTTAATGTATCGCGATATGTGCATTAGGATCATCACTTGGTAGACTACCAAATTACACCAATGTTTGAATTATTTGAATGCTGGCGGATTTGATCTCAAACGTATTCTCTTAAATGGTTGGTCTCCAAATACTTGACATGGTGACATTAATGGATAGCATAGCAAATTCCAGCAAAGACCGGTTGTTGGCATCTTGTTCATTGTTCGCTATTCTTGCTTTTGTTCTCTTTAACATGTGGTGGTGAAAAGTTCTTTCAATCTCTGGATCGTATGACACAAGTTCTCAACAAGTCGATCTGATCATGCACTAATATTCCCCCTACAAAACGAACAAAAGAACCAATGTAAACTATAATAAACAACAAAAATAAATTAGATAAAAGGTTAAAATATAGCTAGATGAATCAATTTTCAAAGAAGTGCGTATACAACTACCGAATTATGACACTCCAACTACATTTAAAATGCTTGTTGAGTGCTTAAAGACTAAAGTAGGATAGATAGAAATGCAAATAATAAAGCAAGAGTGCACGAAACTAAAATCACAAGTGGAGGGGTCAAAGCATTAGATCACATACCTTCAGAGCGTATCTCCATCAAAGTCTCAATAATCAGATAAGTGATCTCACCACTCGTAGAAAAATGACTAAGAATAATTTAATTATGTACAATACCTACATAGGTAAAGCATATGTCCAAAGCAATGCTCAGTGTCCAAAGCATACATCAAAGTAGCTCTAATATCACAATGATAGCAACAACCTCACAAACATGCACCAAAATACACATCATTTCACTAAACCAGAAAGTCTCCAATTAATGTCAGATCACTCTATTAAAATATCTAATTATCCATTTGACTTGGTATTTACTCACTTATAATTTAATAGTCAAGCACATGGTAGTTCAGTACACAGATAGTATAACCAATCTTTCTCCAATGCTTGCATAAAAAAAATTTGCATAAGCAAATTACATTTCTTTTCTTCTTCCATTTCAAAGCATATTTTCTAAGAAAGAACACAATTTTTACCATGGAGTTTTATTAAGACAGGTATGATACTCATAAAATCTTAGTACCTTGATGCCAAATATGCATTTTACTTCTCCTATATCCATTAAAATTATAAAGGACAACCACTTCTAAGAGCCGACATCTCCGTGTCTCTTTAGGCATCATTTTATTGCCCATATGTACTGAGAGCCAAATCCTCTAATTTATCTTGAGATACATTTATTGATCTCCACCATTGTCAAGCTTATAAAGCGATAGCTTGATGAAATAGATAGTACCACTACTTGGATAACAATTTATGATGCAAATATAGTTTTTTGAGTTGTAAACTTTGTGCTCTTGCTTTATAAGCATCATAAATTTCAAGAGAAAGATCGATATAAGATCTCATCATCGATTCTTATTGATATATGTCAATTTCAATCATCTAGAACAAACATAGTGAAAAAGGCAATAATGACTAGATATGGGCAAATGGAGGCAATCTCACCACTTTGTGAGAAAATATCTAAATAAAATAAAAATATTATTTTATGCATATATATTTCGCCCTTAGTTGAGTTGTACACTTGTCAACCCATCCACCCAACATTTGATATCTAGAAACCACATGTTTCTAGTAATTTTGCACTTAAATGAAATGATCAACTAGCTCTTAGACTTTGTTCTTAGCCATTAGCCTCATCTTCTCTTTTATAGTAGCTATCCACTTAAGCCATCAAGTGAAATCACAATTCTAAGTAGAGTCATCAACATCTACAAAAATAGTTATAAAGGATGACCACTCAATCTCATATAAAAGATGCGGAACAACTCATATTCACCCATCCTTACTTGTGGAATTTGTTATTTTCAAATAAGACACTCCCATTGTCTTTGGGGTCACTCCCACTTAACATCAATGGGTGCCTCCTAAAGGACCTTGCAACTCGTATAGTTCGAAATTCTTGTTGACACCACATATTCTCACAAAATCCTCCTAGAGAAAATTTACATTACAGGATATAATTTTCTTTTCTCCAACATATTGTTCATCACCATGTGAGAACATACTTTTTAATGCTTCAAACGGGTAATATGAATTTAGGCTTGCTGCCATATAATAGAAGGTTGGAGAATTCACTTAGAGGCATATTTTTCGTGATATAGGCCGCAATTAAGATTGAATCTTCCCAAGTGAAATATAAATTAATTTGCGCAATCAAAAATATTAAAATGTGAAGTGTTTGATTCTTCCCCCTTCACGAGCTTGTTTAGTTGCAAAGTGTTTGGAATCATCATTCAACACATAACTCTATTTTTCTAACACATATGTTCAAACTAAATAGACAAAATATTCTCATTTCTATTAGTAGAAGAAACCTCAATTTTCATCTCCATATAGTTTATCAAAATCCATCAAGAATCACTTTAAATAATTTAATGCTTCTAACTAGTTAAGATTGGAAATTTACTAAATTTTACTACGAATAACTAAAGAAAATATAATGCACCACTTAGTACCTCAACCTTATATATCAACATTCTTTTTCACAGACTAGCTAGAGGATAAGTAGCCCTATTTTCTTTTCTTGTAGACACTTCCTACTAGAAAACTCTATAAAGAGAGTTTGACCTTAATAAGCAAGCAAATAAAGCCTTCTTTAATCTAGTGTGTCTTAATATAATTTAAAATTTTGATATCAAAGAAAGAAGAATAAAAAACACTATCTTAAATCAATCATATCACAAAGAAAAATGACCTATATCATACAAGTTTGTTGCGTAAAATATGGACAAATTAAGTTAATCAACAATATTTTATAAAAATCCCAAATTTGAAAGAAATTGCTTATAACATAATTGGTAAATTTATATGCTTTCATTGTCATGTGATGATTTATGTTAAGCATGCTAGTTAGATGATCATGGAGTTTAGGCCAATGTGATTGGTTTAATTTTATGCATAACTTGTTATTTTTGGGTTTTAATTAAAATAAAGCATGCGAGTCTTGTCTTTCTCTATTTTATTCTTGATGTACTTCTATCTACCTCATATGTACCTCCCCTTGAAATTGTTTCAAAGTGTCTTGTAGTTTTACCAAATGTAATGAGAGTATAATTAGGCGGTGAGGTGTATCTTTTTGTAATTTGACGGACATTACAAGAAGATGGAATAAAAATGGAGGAAAAATAAGGAATCAAAGCCCATGAATGTATGATATATATTTATGTAATAGATAGGTTTATTTACATTTTAATTATCACCCTTTAGATTGACCTTGATCCACTTTAGCTCGAGTGGATAATATAGGATTAAAGGCTTATGATCATCCATTTATTTTAGTATGTATATGACGTATGTTGGGTTTATTTAATGTTTCATCATGATGTGTGCCTATTATCGTTAGGATAGTGAATATTTAATAAACAAGAAAAGAAAATGGCGAGATCTTGCATAATAAATCTAGTATGAACTACATTTGAAAATATTTCGAGTGAGAACTTTTATTGGTTCAACATCAAGCGTAAATGGCTAATATTGGGTGGGACCCAGCCATTCATGTCTTCCATCAAAAGTAGTGGCATCTCGATAAGCTACCACACTTAGTCTATTAGCCATGAGTCATGGGATGTGCTAAGTGTTGGCAAGCTATAACCACTACTAAGCATTGAGATGCCCATGAGGTGGACTTGTCTTTATCATTGGCCATGAGTCATGGGACGTTTAGATGATTTATCTACATGGATGTTTATTAGCTAATGTTTGACACTTAGTACCATATAAGCTCATAAAATTGGGGTGTATGGGAAGAGGTGAGGCAAAATAGTTTGAGGGTTGCTTAAGGATGCAATTGCTAATGTTGTTAGCTATCTTTTAGTTTTATCGTATAGGCTCATAAAATTGGGGTATATGACAAAGCTAGTTGGACCTAAAGCCCAGTAGAAAATTGAATTTCCCAAATTTTCATATAGATAGTGATGGGATTTGAATAAAATAGTGGGAGACTTTATAATTGAATGCTTAAATTTCTGCCTTGCATAGGATAATGGTTATCGCTAATAATTCCATATAGAATAATCTAGATAAACAAACAAACTTACCGGCTCAATATAGATGTTTGTCACCATTGTGGATATTTAGAGCATAGAAAGAGAAAACACAAGTATTGACTTGCTTAGTTGAATTAGAAGATGTTCTCATACAAGTTTACACTTCATTGATATCAACCATTAAGGTTGATAAAATTTTCTTTGGTATTGGATATGATCTCATCTTTCTGAAGGGTTATAGTGGATGACAAGAAAATAAAGACTAAGACAAAGAACGATCCTTAAGCTTGAGAATAAAGTAAGCGTTGCTTTATTGGCTATAGAAATGATCTACTTAACTTTCGATGGAATTAGGATAATATTAGTTATTTATCTTTGCTACATTAACAAATGAACTATGCAATCCCAATATTCCATGCTACATAATCAATAGAGTAATAAAAGAAGTATATAATCAAAATAATATATACTTTTGTAAGTTAGATTAGGTCATATCTCTAAAGAAAAAGTTCAAAATATGGTACATTTGCTTGACTTTTGGACTTGCATGAAGTGCCAACTTGTAAATTGTATCTCAAGAAACACATGAATAAATCACCATTTGTGGGATAAATGAAATAGAACATGCCTTTGAATATGATCCCAAGAGGTGTAAGCAGTTCACTAAGTGTTTGTGAAAAAGTGAATTATTGTTACTTCATTATTCTAAGATCATTTGAAATGTTCAAAGAATTTAGACATGAAGTAGAGAATTTAACCAACCAAAGTATTAAATCCATTGATGTGATCGAGGAAGATAATACTAAGATGGTAAGTTCTTGATTATGAGAATTAGATTCTCACTTTAAGTGAATCCAAGTTGAGTTTCATCTATTTCCTCCTTCATTCTAGGAATTCACCCTAGAATCGACAATATTCTTATCAAGTAAGAATATTATTTAAGTTGGTGTCCAAAACATCATATGAGATATGATGCGGCAAAAAACCCCTCACATACATACCTGAGGGTATAAATGGGTCTGTTTCTTTAAAGTGGTTAGTATAAGATAAGATGGATGTTAATACATCTTATGAAACTTTGTGGGGAATCCAAAAGAATATAAAAGATATCATTTATATGATTTCTAAGAATAAAGGAGTTTGTTTTATAGGGATATCACCTTCTTGAGAAAAAAAAATTCTATTAGATAAAAATTGCCAGATCATAGAGCTTGAAGGAGTTCAACGACTAAAGTTTATCCTACAAGTAGCAATCATGCATGAACAAATTACTAAAAATTCTAGTACACAACCTCCACTGAGATCTAAAATGATCTCGAGGCTACTTATACGATAAAAACCTCTTGCTAGAGAGTAATAAAGAGAATCACTTTTTTTTTAAATATTGATCTAACTAAGGAGTAAAGATGTTTGACATTAATTTGGAAAGATGAAAAAATGTCATCCAATCTGAAATGGACTCAATGTACTCCAACAAGGTTTGACCTTGGTGGGCCCATTAGTGGGAATGGTTCTCATTGTCTATAAATGTGTCTCAAATATAAATTGAAGAACATAGGGAGGTGATGACCTATAAAGACACAATTGGTAGCAAAGTGTTGTGGTTAAAGTCAAGGTGTTGACTATTGAGGATATCTTTTACCAAATGTAATGCTAAAGTCTATTCAGATTAAGCTGGATATATCTATGTATTACGACTACTAGATATGACAAAAGAATGTAAAAACTTCTTTTCTCAATAGTGATATGAGGACTTCATATCAAACAGAAGCAAGAAAAAGATTTGCTAACTTCAAAGATCCGTTAAGGATTCAAAATAAATTTCCCAAATTATGGAATATTTTATTTGCCACACAATCAAATGGTTTGATTTCTTTAGGAATGCGAATGAGCCATATGTGTACAAGAGGTTAGTAAGAGTATGGTGATGATTATTGTATCTTATGTTGATGAAATTCTACTCATAGGGATGATGTAGGAATATTGCAGTCAATTAAGACTTGTCATCTACAAAATTCGCCAAGAGGGATTTAGGAGAATTATCCTAGGGATTGGTGATTGAGATATATAGAGATAGAATAGAAAGGATGTTTGGATTATTCTAAATTAAAGTACATAGATTAGATGCTAAAAGGTTTAGCAAGGAAGAATCCCAGGAAATATTCTTGTTTTTTAGTCATGTGATTTCTTCTTTTAAAGTTCCCATCCCCAAGAACTTTTAAAAGAAAGAGAATGACTCACATATGTTATGCATTCTTTATAGGAAACACAAAATATGCAAATCTATGTACAAGATTTGATATTAGAAATGTTGTGAGTGTCACGAGCATATATTAGTCAATTCGATACGAAAATCATGGAAAGTCATAAATACAATTTTTAGTCCTTATGAAGTACTAAGGATTTCTTCTTGGAGTTCTATTATGGAGAATTGAAACTATGATGCTTTATCTAGTTTTTAGTCTAAAGTAGATAACTTAAAGTCTATGTCTAGATTCGTGTTCATCCTAAATGGTGGGACGGTTAGTTGGAAAGAGTTCCAAACTTGTAACAATTGTGAATTCCACCACCGTGATTGAATTCATCGGGGCATGTGATGCTGCAAAAATGGATTGTTTGGATAGGGAACTCAATCCAAATATTTGATATAGTTCCAACCATTGTTGATTGAGTACCGGGTACTGTGATAATAATGAGGGCTATTGCACAAGCAAAAAAGTCAAGATCTCATCAAATGATCTAAGCAGAAATAGATTAGTGATACTGTGATTTTGAAATTCGTTGGTAGAGGTAACATCAGTGTGGAAAGATTTATCACGGTAGAAAATACAACAAACTCACTGATATAACCCTTTAGGTAAGTATTTGAAGGACATATTGGGGAAAATGGGCCTTATTACAAGGGCAATTATCTCCAGGGCAAATGGGAGATTGTTAGAGTAGTACCTGATGGGCCAAATGATCTAGTCATTCTTATACGTTTGCGAATCATTCTTATTCATATTAATATCATTTAAATAATAATCTTTATCTTAAATTCATTATAAGAATTAGATGAAGTCCTTATATCATACATAGCTATGGGGCGTGATCATGCATATAATGGTGATTGTGGAATATGCCTCTAATATTGTGATCTTAAAATGTTCAAAATCAAGGATCAATGAGATAGGACATCATTGATCCCATTGAGACTTGTGCATACAATGCAGGCTCGAAAAAATGATGCCTCATTCCATGGGCATTGGTGTAGAGACACTAGTATATGTATGAGAGTGCTTATTGGGAAACAAGTGCACTAAAGTACTCCATCTAAAAATTTCTAATTGGAAATATTTTATTATTGAATAGGAATTTCCTCATCATGATAGTGTAAAAATTAGTTTTCAGACTTGAGGCATCATGGTAACCTTGTGCATAATATGTTCCACTTTGATATATTTCCTGATTGTATGATAATTACAAAGGGTTTGCATTGGGTGTAATATCTTTATGTATGGAGATTAATGAGTGGCCAACAAAGGATCCATCACCTATCTAAATGAATAAGTGAATCTTCTATGTGTTCTTTGGCCAAGTTTGGATGTAAATTAGACGTGACATTTTCTAATTATTCATCATCAAGTCAAGCTACTGGAATGAAAACATAGTTATTGAGCTAATAGGGTTTCGACTAATCATCCATGCCATAGGCTCAATCAGAAGATTAGATGACGAAATGATCGTACTTGTATGGTATTTATAATTGGAATAGGTCCACACATTCACCTAAAACTAAGAGTCATGATGTATTGTTAGGTGCTTCCCATGACTTGTGGGTTCTTGGAATTTATGGGTTAATTCTAAGAGAATTAATTAAGTGGATTAATTAATTAGAATAATTAATTATTTAACTAAGTCACAAGAGTTGTGAGTCCACAGGTAGGTTAGAGTGAACTTAAGAAGTCACACACAAACTTGAACAAGTCCATTTCTAACCTAGAAATCAATTCAAGTGTTGTATTAAATTAATTAATGTGATTATTAATAGGGCTTATAATAATTCAAATGTGGAATTAATTCAATTAAATAACTAGATTAATTGATTAGACCTAATTGGATTAGGAAGTCCAATTGGAATATTTAATTAATTGATTGGATCAATTAATTAAGATAGGCCTAATTAATTAGATGAATTAATTTAATTAATTAGATCAATTAAACTAGGGTCTAATTGATTAATTAGGCCTAAATCCAATATGTGGTGGGCTTGTAGGAAGCCCATTAGAAAATTGAATTGGAAATTCAATTCCTAAGAGGTAATAAAGAAAAAGAAAAGTTCTTATGATATATGAAAACTTTCTAAAAGAGTTGGAGATAAGAAATGAATAAAAGTCCTATATGGAAAGGACTTATGGTAGCCTTTGTTGGAAATATTCTTGCGCATTTTTTGAAAACTTTTACTACAGATTTTTGCTGGAAAAAGTGAAAAAAATAGCCCTTTTCGCTTGAAGAAAAATGGTTTTCTTCATCTCCAAAAATTCATCCCTTCTTTACCTTTCAATCTCCAAAAAATTCGACAACCTTTTATTTAGTTTAGTTTTTGATTTAATTGTTGAATTAAAAATTAAATTAAACACCTAAAACACTAATTCTTAGTGTGTTGTTGTTCCAAATAAAATCATTATAGGAATGAATTATCAAATCAGAAACTACTAGTATAGGATTCGATTTGAGAGTGGGCATTAAGGTGTGGATACCGTTAGAGAGATAACATTTGGGATCCTAGAAGCGAATTGATTTTTAATAAAAGGGGTTTGAATTGAAAAACTTGGAGATTCATTGTATTAGGATAATGACTTGAATCGTTTCAATCCCTAAATCAGCTGAAGTGTAAATCAAGGTAAGGGTTTATGAATCTTTCTTACTTTAAGTATCAAAAAATGCACAATTGTATAATTTGGAAAGCGTTCATAGATTAGTTTTATTACATGTGGTGTAATGTATAGAGTATACATTTCTCGAAATCACGCGAATGCAATGCTTCTATCCCAGAGTAATTAAAAAATAACTCGGCTTTTGAGTTGAACTATATGATTTGGTCTTATTATGGACCTACTTTATAAAGAAGCATTTAGTACCCTATACTTAAGATGTTTCTAAATACAGAAATGAGCTATTTGCTTAGAGAAATCCTCGAATGATGTTGTAGAGCTTTAATGAGTAAAATTTTAAGTGCTAGATATCTTTAACCAACAATTCAACATGATGCTGAATAGTTAGTTCAAATATGTAAGAAGTGTAAGAAACATGTTTTGTTGATATATCAAATGATAGAAGAGCTAACAATCATGAGCTCTCAATGTCCTTTCTTGTAGTGGAGAAGACAGTGGGGCCATTCCTCATAGCTTCTAGGCAAAAAAATTCTTACTAGTTGTTCTAGATTGTTTTAGTAAATAGGTGGAGGTTGAGCCATTGGCAAAAATAACTGAAACAAAGGTGTTGAAATTTCTTAGAAGAATATTTGTTACAGGTTCGGAGTTTCTAGAAACTTAGTCTCAGATAATGATACCCAGTTCAATAGTTCTAAAATCCGAGCTTGGTCCAAGAAATGAAAATTAAGCAGCGGTTTACCTCATCCACTAGCTAATAAGCAAGTTGAGGTTGCTAACTAAATAATAGTGTAAGAATTAAAGATAGATTATATAAATCTGGTGGATGATAGGTTGATGAGTTGGGTTCCATGTTGTAGGCTTATGAACTAGTCTACGAAGTGCAATCAGAGAATCATCGGTCAGTCTATGTGTATGGCTGAAATAGTGATTCCAATTGAGATCAGGATGGAGAAACATTGAATTTGGAATTTTTTGATGTAGTACAAAATAAAAAATTGATAAGGAAAGCACTAGATTTAATTGATGGGTGACGAGACCGAGTTTATGTGAGGATGGATGCATATAGGAGTCGACTCATAGTAAGACATAATTAGAGATTAAGAAAAAAGTAGTTCCAAGTGGGATAGCTAGTTTTGCTTAGCAAAGATCTTTGAAGGTTACTGGAAGCTGAAAGCTAATTGAGAACGACCTTATAAGATCTCCCAGATCTTAGTAGGAGAAGCATATAAGTTTGAAGAGATAGAGAGATTGAAGCTTCCTCGACCATGGAATATCTACCACTTTCGCAAATTTTATGTTTAGGTTATAATTTTTCTTACATTTTCTTATATTACTGAATAAAACGAGGTACTTAATTTCCACACTTCCTTTTATTTTTAAGAATATACAATTGATTTAGTATAATGCTCGGTTCGTAACTTACAGAACTGGATAAATTTGTTGAGGGATGTATTTGGTTCGCCAACCTCCTACATACTTTGATAGGCGAATGCCTTGAGATATGTGCTCGATTCTTCGACCTCCAGATAATTTCAAAGGTGAATATCTTTGAGAGATATGCTCGGTCAATGATAGACTAATTTCTTTGAGATATGTGCTCGGTCTCCTGATCTCCCATATATTGTAACACATGAATGCCTCTAAGGGATATGCTTAGTCTACCAACCTCCCATATACTTTGGCAGGTGAATTCCTAATAGTGATGTGCTTAGTCTGCCGATTTCCCACATACTTTTAAGGTTGGTAACCTTTAAGGGCACTGTTCAATCTATCGACCTTCCCCATAGTGTTTAGTCTAATTATGATGATAGATATACACACCTATCTAATACAAAGATGAGCCTGCAAATTTGGGGGGGCTAGGACCACCTGTAACCCCTAGGAAATTTTAACTATTTAAAATTTTATTTTATGTTTATTGATGATGTCATAGCTAGCTTGATACAATAGACTAAGCTTAGTTAAGATAAGATGGCTCTTTGGGAAGTTTTTGATTCAAACTTTAATTTTGATTGATGTTATCTTAGTTCGATACAACAAATAGAGCTGAGCTATGATAAGATGGTTGAGCCCTAAAGTCTTAATTGATACTAAAAATTTCATTAAATATATGGCAATAGAAAAGAAACATAAAAAACACAATAACTACAGAAAGTTTATTGAAGTATAATTGTATTAAGGCATCGATCATATTCCATGCTCAGATAAATAGATGAGGTTGATCAGGGTGTCCCCATCTTCACCCATTACAACGTCATTATCCAACTCCTAGATAAAGACACTGACTAACCTATCTTTTGCATTAATCTCTTCTGATTAACTTGTAAGGGTAAACTAAGGAGGTACGGATTAGCTGGAAAAGGTGGCACTTATTGAGAATGTGCTAATAGACTGAGAGTTAATTGAGGAATAGGAAAAAATGGTTATTGTCCCCCTTGAGCGGTGCTAAATATCTAGCTTCTTGGATAAGGCGGATGACAGTCTCACCAATAGACTTTCACCAAGGGCGACTTGGGTCTTTGTATAGGTTTCTCTTTCATGCTTTAACTGGAGGAGTTATTCAGAGTGGGCTTTTGGCATCCAACTCGCCCTGAAGCCTTAAGCTTAAGTCTGCTCTCGAGTGCTCTTATGCTATAGTGGTAGTATTCAAGAGCTGCATGGCCTAATTTTATTAGAAAAGCTTTAGATCTGAAGAATGAGGATAGATTTCTCAGTAGTATATCTGGATGAAATCATGATCATCCTGAAATCTCAGGAACCCATAGTGAATGTCCTTCTAGTCTTGGCCATAACCGAGCTAACGATCTTCTTCTTTCAACTTAGTTTTCCTCTATTCTAACTCTATGAGAATTGTCACATGTTCTTCATTAGCAACCATTAATTACTTCTCCAGTTATAAAATTTGAGATTCATATGACGCAATTTTTGTAGCAGTCACCTCAGTGTCATTCTTCAACTTTGCATTTTTTTTGTTCACCTGTTTGATCGAGGCCTAGGTTGTGGCTAATTCTATTTTCAAATCTTTGTTCTTCTGAAAATAGAGTGTGTCCCAATTGCCCATCTTGAAAATAGTTTTGCTAGCACCACAGTGGCCTACAAAGTAGAAAAGAGGAAAGTACTTAAAATAGATTGGAGATAAATAATTGAGTATGGGAAAATAAAGAGAGAACATTACTTGGAGTGATGAACGATCACATAGATCAGTCTTTGGGAGTTGTTCATCTTAGCAAAGATCTCCCTGTCACGAGTGGGCACAATGCCTTAGAAGCAAGCTTGAAAAATTAATATATCCTTGATTCCAAAACGGCTGAAAGTGGTTGTGGAAGGAGTGCTTCTACCAAACACAATATGACTTGAAGAATCTCGGACTTTCTAGGATTGGGGGCCTTGGAAGCCTTCCCTATAGTTGGTTGCTTTTCTTTATCAGGGCAGCTCTACGTGAGATAAGGTTGTTTGATTGGCTCAGCACGACCAAGTCTACTCTACTCAAAGGGCATGGAGTGCTTAAAGGAGAGCTTCCAGCTAGGCGGGAGTTGGAGGGAAGAGACTGCTTAGACTCCATAGCTTTTCGATTAGGTCGAGGATTAGCAAGTTGGTTCAACACATGAGTAGGCCTCTGTGCTGAAGACATTTGTTGAGCTGAATAAGTAGCAACGTCATCTCTTTCTCGCTCATCGTCCAGGGAGTAGAGCATCTCAGCAAAAATATCATCTACACAATGAACATGCTGTTAGAGTGATCTTGACTGACTAACTAAATAAGTGAGGAAAAAGATAAACACCTAATGACAGAGGTAATGCAACTGTAATATGGCTTAATGCAAAATGGAAAAGCAGAGATGGATCACTCGCTATCTTGGTGACATTGTACTCTGTCTCATTAAGATGGGTGAGCAGTCTTATATAGGCTTGGGGGCATGCTCTCTTATTTATCTTATCTTGTTGGAGTGTTTTTGAGGTCCAGTTGGTAGGAAAGCCCCATGGATGAGGAGAGGAAAAGAAAAATATTTGGGCTTTTATTTTTTATTGAGGAAGGAGCCCCATTTAAGAATTTAGCGTGATCCTAAGAAGTCAAGTAGAATTGGTCAGGACTATAGGTTCTAACTTGGAAGTAAAACTAAAAGAGGCCGAAAATTAGCTTACTCCATAGTATGCTACCACGTGGCAAAGCTTGCCATCAGCCTGAAAGAATTGGGGACAAAATGACTTAAAGAAATTTTGAATTTGAGAGAGATGCTGATGGACAGTGGAGGGATTGGGAAAAGCTGACTAGCCTACATTTGCGGCACAAAGAAACATAAGAACCTAAGAGGAGGTGTGTGTACTCTTTGGTTTGTGTGAGCAGCTAAGAGGTAATCTATAGATATCCCAAACTCAAACCTAACATCCTCCAAGCCCATTTGGGAAGCTTAGTGGAGCAAATTCTTGGTTAGTAGGGCAACAAATTATAATTAGTAATTTTAACAAGCACACTATCATTGTCACATGAATGACAACCACACACCAACAAGAAGCATGAAATTGTAAGTAATTAATAATGCCCAAAACTATGCACTAATAAAGCGTCTATAAATAAGAGTAATGATAAGCATTTCTTTAAAAAAAAAAAGTAGAGTATGCTAAATTAATTAGAAAATATGGTGGCATCGAATATTGAACTGAAGATACTCTCCCTTAATTAATTTCTTACACATTAAAAAATAATCGTTCATGAATGATGTCTTCATGTTACGAATTACTTAAAGATAAATATGTTCAGAAAATCTTTGATTCCTAACTTTATTTGCTATCAAAGTTGCGCAAAACCCAATTAGAAAGCGTTGACTGCTTAATATTTTTTAAAAAATATTTTTTTAAGAGAAATGAGATTTTCTTGTGACGCTTTCCCTCGCAAACAAAAAAAAAAAAGATTTAACCAAAAAAAGTTATTTGTATTTACAAAAAAAATGAATTAAAAGAGTTACATTTGGTAACGCTTTACTATATTTTGTTAAATAATTTTATTTTATGATATTTTGAAAGTTTTCTAATTTTTTTGTAATGCTTTGTTGTAAAACCTACCCAGCTAGGCTTTTGTTTTATTTTTGTTCTATTTTCTTCCATGTAGCAAACTAGTTTTTTTTATATTGCACCTCACAAAATGTTAAATGAGGGATAGAAAGCTAAATGAGGGCTAAATTTGGAGTTATTTTTGGTATTCCAGAACTTTTTTTTTTTTTTTGGTTGGGGGGGGGGGGGGTGAAAGTATTGTTCAAGAGTAATAAAGTTATGTATTTCATCCTCAAAAAATACTGAAAACAAATGGTTTTATTTCTGCAATATGATTTTTACTGTGAATTTTTTTATCAACATTGTGGTTAGAGATGGTATAGTATGGCATATGATTATATAATTAAAATAATAATTAATAAAATATTTTTGGGACAAAATGTCATTTTACCAAATGTATTTTGGTTATGTGAGAAAGAAATTGAGTCATGTCCAATACTTATTTGTAATTACTGCACAAACCAGGCCACATGCATAAAAGGGATGGTCTAAATTCAAAACTTAAATCTAGTTACTGATTAACAGATAAATTTCATGTTTTATAGAAACTTATTTCCTCCACCAACTTCCATGAATTAGAGATTGGTCATATTTTTTCATTAATTAATGAATCAGCTAATACAACTTTTAGAAGTTAATATAGGTAAAATTAAATGCGGAATAAGCTAAATTATTTTTGATAGTACGTTCCAAGTGGAGTTAAATGATGGACAACTAGATTGTTACGTCCCCTAATCAAAAGAACAGAATACCAATCAAAATAATGCTTAAAAAACTTTTGGAAATTAAAATATTTTATCAAGTTGGTAAGTGATAAGTTGGCTCTAAAAAATAAATGATGAGTTGGCTATTATTAGAAAAGATGAAGTATTCCTCCACAAGTTATTCCCTATTATAAAAAATAAAATAAAATAAAATATGACACGACCCAAAAAAATATACTCCTTGCATCCTATGAAATATGAAAAACAAAATCAAATTTTAACAATTTGTTCCAAATTTGTCCTTCTTTTATGAAAATCATAACAAAATAAATGAGTCTTTTACTTCAATTTTGCAATTACACTCTCCATTTATATAACACCATACGTTTATTGAGTAAATTAAGATTTTTAAGGACTGCAAAATTAAGTCTCAAACTAAAGTGCATGCATACAAAAAAATATGGTGTTTCGCTCCAAAAAATTGAAGTGGGCGCCCTGTTTAGTGGCAAATATGTAGTACTATAAATCTAAACTTGACTTTTATATTTCAAACTCTATTCATATATGAAAAATCGAAGGGCATAATAGGTATTGAAAAAATAAATGAGTTTTTTTCCCTGAAGTATAAGACAAGTATTTTGAGATCAATAAAAATAAAATTCTGGACGTTTTTTTTGGGGCGGAGGGAGTAAAAATAATTTTATTTGCCCTTGCTTAACTATTTCAATGGAAATTTTATCTTTTGGAGAATATTACCCTTTGAACAACCAAGTATGATTCTAGGTGACATGCATATGAAAACTCAAAACCTGTTTTATAGAATGAAAAAAGAAAAAAAAAAGCAATTGTATAGCAATATTAATTAAAGGCCAACATGACTAGTAGTAATGGCGGACGCTCTCAGTCCTTATCCCCCTATCAACTTCTAATGGAGCATTTTATATTCAGTTCAAAACTTTTATTTTAAATTGGTATTTGATCATATACAATTGACTTGTGTCCATAATGTATAATAGAGTTATTAAATCAATATACATGGAACAAGAACAATAGCTATTAAAAGCGACATAATTAAACTTGAACACCAATTAACAGGAATAATAGCTCCAACTAATATACCACCACCATCTTATTTCTGGACATGAGCAGAAAATGAAATCAATACGAATTTAACACACTCAGTGAAAGTAAGGACACAGGAAAAAGGCAGAAACACCTTTGCATTAAATTGAATAACATATCAGTAAAAGTAGGTCTTGAACATTAAACCAGATCCCTGGAACTTGCTCTCCATGACCTTCTGGATGCGTTCAGCCATTGTAGGAGTCAGATAATTGGTCCAATCTCCAGCTTGTCCCTTCCTAAAGAATGCACTATTTTTCACTACACCTTCAATATATCCAGTCTTGTTCACCTCCAAATTCTTAAGATTTTCAAAGCTGCATAGCCTTGAGATTTCTTCTATGAGGCCTTGTTTTTCTTCCTCCAACGAGAAAGGGTACCCCAGAAACTCAGCAATCTTCTTTACTTGAAATGTGATATCCTCTTTCAGATCCTCGTACTTTAGAAACAACACTTTTTGAGGATTCTTCAAATGGGCATCCCAATATCCGAGCATATTGTCCCAATAGGGGCCGTAGGGATGAATTCCCTGGCAAAACATATCGAAAGCCTCATCTATTTCAAGTGGCACTATGTCATCTTCGAACTTGACCTCAAGAGAGAAAATACGGTGTGAGATGAACTGATCCAAAGGATTTCTGCAGAGGTAGATAATTTTACATTCAGATTCACGGATGGAATCAGGAAGGATTTTGAAAGGCATGTGGGTTGAGAAAATTCTTGGACTGGAAAGGTGTTCGAGATCAGGATTTTCTTGGTCCAGATAAACATTGAACTCAAATAAAGGCACAAGTGTGTGAGGAAGACTAGTGAGTAAAGGGCTTTGATCAATGGTGTAAACACTGCGATTGACTATGGAAAAAGTGAGGGCTTTCAACCAGGTGGTTCCCGATTTAGGAATGGTTGCCAATATTATATCAGTGTCTTTTGCTATGAAGTACTTTTGAAAGGATATTATTGGTCGGAAGAACGTTACTGGACACCAAAAGCCATTGTATTTAGCGAGCCGACGGCCATCCCAATTTGTCCGTTGCTCAAGTGTTTGGAGCAACTCCTGGACCTCATCCTTTGGACTATTATCAGCTTCAACCGAAGAGCAATTTGGGTCTTCTTTTTTCTCCATTTGAAAGACCAATTTTCCTATGTATTTCCAATAAACAGCTGATTCATGCATCCGTTTTATAGTACCTGATTTTGGAGTGGGAATGTTGACAGCATCACAAGATAAGTGTTGGCAAGTGGCCAAATAAACAATCGTGTAAGAAAAATAAAACTTATACGCTTAAATATTTTTCCAAATAGGAAAAAAGATATTACATGGATGCGACCAAAAACTCAACCAACCACCCGAGATATTAATGCGTATGCAAAATTCCTTAATTCTCCCTTAAGCAATTTGTTAGGTGTACAAACATCACGTGTGTATTAAAAAAGAGGATGATTATGGTTTTATAAGTATTTATAATTTATTTATTAATAAAATATTTTTGGGTGAAATTCGAAAGTAAAATTATGAGAACTTAGTGGATAATATCGTATCAATGTGAATATAAATTGTGTTTAAGGTGATTGATACGTATAAATAAAAACAAACAGGAATGGAATGAATTTAGTAAGAGAATGAGTATAACATTTCTCATATGTGAAATGTATAAAAAATGTGTTATTAAGTAGAATTATAAATGATAATATTATAAGTAAAACAGGATCTAAAATCATAACATGTCTTTTGATCTAAAAGTCCTTAATTTAATGACTAAATTTAATTAATGACAACTCCCCAGATTTTCGCATACTTCGATGCGGCATCTAACTCATAACTACTTAATTTATTACATCTTGAATGTATAAATAAAGCTAATGTTGCGCATGCAGAGATTAATAATGTTTAATCAGATTAACGTTGACTATAAATGAAGCTCATGTTGCCATAAAGATACATTAATTTTTATATGGTGGCACTAATGACTGTATTGCCATTAAAGATTATTAAATAATTTCCTCATCAAAAAAAAGTTGTTAAAGAACACATACACGCCCTATATATGCAAATGATACCCTGTTTTCTAAAGTATAGTTTATAAAACTTTTTTTTTGTAAATAATTGACAAGGAGTTTCAAACTCATTAGGCTTAGTTTGATCTGACTCTTATAACATGTTGAGTGATTAACTTATTTAATAATTTAAATTATTTTATAAAGAGGATAAATATTTGATATTTAATATATTTAATAAAGTTAGTGAAATCAATCTCTATATTTTTTCAGATTTCGTGGAAAAAGTATACACAAAATTTTAGTCCAAAACTTCCAAATTTCTATGGTACAACACTTTATACATTGATTATTGAACCTCAGCCAAAGTTCGTAGTTGTCATACAATTTTTTTGTCTACAAAAATAGTAAGACAAAAAAATAGTAATAAATTAAATTTATTTAATTTAACAAATAAATGTGAATATAATTTCTATTTCACCATTTGATTCTTCAGTTCAAGAACGTGATATTTAGATTTTGAATTGCTGAATAGAGTGTTTCACATTTTGATGTCATTTAAAATTGGGGTTGATTTTCAATAATATTTAATTAAAGGGTTTAACTTTATAATTTTGAATTAAATACTATTATTTCGATGAGCTCCACAATCAATATATAGATCTCTTTAAATTTAATGGAATTAGGTTGAGAGAATTTCAGAACCTCTTCCATTGTACTTCTTGCTTGAATGTAGAATTTTTTGTGTAACTTTGTGGTGATAACCCCTATTTATACTTATCAGTATAAGGGTTCTTGTTAGTTTTATTTGATGAAGTGACACAATGTGATTGGTCCTTTATTATTTGATTGACATTTACTTTCCTAATCACAAAATGTAATTTGAATTACCATAATATTGGTTTCACTTCTATAATTTGTATATAACGATTTTAATTGCCAAAATATTATAATTTTATACATAGTAATATTTAATTTTTCTATTAATTAAATATCTTATTTAATTTTAAAACTAAATGATATTAAAAAGTAAGTTAGAGATATAAAATTAATAAAATATATAACATATATCAATGCATAATCAACAATAAATTTTTCATGCCTACAAATTCCCAATCAAGAATTTTTCTCGGGCATTTGTTTTGACAAAATGCGAAACGTTTGGAAATCTTTCATTATGAGGATGAAGTCACAACAGTTTACATGAATTTATATGAAATATAAAGACATTTTTAACTCATATCAAATGAGCTCTTCAGTTGAATTAGTTTGAACTTTAGAAAATTATCTTGATGTCAAGGAGCTCTTGACTTGAATTTATTTAAAACTTATATAGTTCAAACTTGAATCAAGCAATTCTTTATTTTAATTTGTAAATAATTTTCACTTGAATCAAGGAGTCTTCATTTTAAGAATTCGTTATATAGTTTATATTCGTGTCAAAGAGTCTCTATTTTTAATTTTGGATTTATAGATAGTTTGTAATCGTACCAATGAGTCTTTTATTTTAATTTAAATTTATTACATAGTTTATACTTGTATCAAGTAGTCTTCAATGTAAATTTGAATTTTTTAGATAGTTTATACTCATATCAAGAAGTCTCTATTTGAATTTGACTTTTAAACCTTTATGCTCTTTCCAACAAGTACTTCATTTGATTTGACTTGAAAATATTTGTATTCTTATCAGGGAGCTTTTTAATTTATTTGAACTTATTAATAATATATACTCGTGTCAAAATATTGACAGCTTATTGTGCTCTTATCAAGGAGCAGTCAGAGTAGGATTTAATTTAAAAAATTTAGATAGTTTATGCTCATATATGGGAGAATAAAAAAATTGAAGTCAATAGTAGTTAAATATGATACCCCATCTTCTTCATATTGATCATCATTTACATCTTTGAGTATTCTTGTTTGTCAAAATGCATGTTTATCTCAATGGCATGTTCATAAGCTACTAATTCTTCAAAAGATTTTGGTTTGATTCTTTGAAGTATAGAGGAAAAACCCCAGTACATTCCTTGGATGTACATCTAAATTGCATAAACTTCACATAAAGTAACTTTGCAATTTAATGAAAAATTTATTGATATGTTCAAGCACATGCTAATTTTATTTTTGTCAGTGGGTTAAAAAGCTCAATCATAATAATAGTACAATGAATACTACATAAATGACCAATAAACTTACTTGGTAAATCTCCCTAGTTGTCAATAGAGTTTGGTTCAAGATCAATATACAAATCATAAGCAGAGTCTTTTAAGGATAGGAGAAACTACTTGATTAAAAGATCTCCATTAGTTCTAGCATTGTTGCATATTTCAGAAAAGTGAGTAGTGTATATATTGTCCTGAATCTCTATTACCATCAAATTATTGAAATTTTGGTGGATGATAAGTTTTAGAAATTTTTAATTGCTCAATCCTTTTTTGTGCAAGGCTTCTTGCTCATTTTAAGAGGAGGGTGATGTTGAGCCTTATCACCATATTAGAGGAGGATGCTCCTTGGAAAGATATATGTCATCGTACTGTACTCTATGGGGAGGTGCTCCTAGGGGTGATTCTCTCACTGGTGGAACAATTGGCATGTTCTGCTACTGCTTCCATCTGTAGTTAGATACTCTCCTAGAGGCTCTTATCCCATCTGTTTTGTTCTCAGAGGGACCAAGTAGTCTCTCAATCTCAACAAAAAAATTTGGAGTTCGTTCTAAGGATAATGGTCAGCTACTTATTAGGACACGTCCTTGCTCATGTGGTGGTATCCCTTAGACTGGCCATCGAAGAATTTTGCGTCACCTAGATTGAGGTTGATGGAGGATTTGCTTCTTGGGTACTACCGCATTGGACATGTACTCTTCCAAATGCCTCTGATGTCGAGTCGTATTGCTAGTTGAGTGAATTCCCATTCTTTTAGCCTCTACCTCACATAGTTATCAAGAAGATATGATCGACTACTGACTTTCTCTCGACTATTAATTTCTCTCATCGATGACTCTTCTCACCTTGGTCTAGCCTTCTCAGAAGATGGGAATGAACCCTGACTTTGATGAGAAGACTAAAGGAGATCACTATCCTAGTTCTTGACCAATTGAGCGATTGCACTTGCCGCTGGTATCAACTAAGGCATACTCTATCAAAGCTAACATGACCTCCAGCATGATTTGTAATACTGCCACTCCAGTCGACACTCCTTGTTATTAGACCTGATCATGGTTCAAGAACCACCGGTTATGGTTCAAAACCATTAGTTTTACAGTTCGAGAAAATCTTGATCCTTAACCTTAACCATTAAGGCCGGTTATGATTCAGAACCGTCGGGCCGGTTCTGGTTACGATTTCGGTTAACCGTCAGTTCTAGTTCCAATTCCGACCTTTATATATATATATTTTATTTTTTGAACTTAATGAAAACAATTTATGTTAAATTTGAAAAAAAAAAAGCTAAAATTTAAGCCTATGGTAAAAAACAACACTCACTAAATTAATTTCTGGAATTTCTAAAAAATATTTTTCTCAATTACACTGCATTGATAAAGCACAATTTACTAAATTTTGATCTTTGGAGTTAATGTTATTATGTAAAATCGACGCAACATTATAATAATTTAATAATACTAAATGAGAAGTTGGGGAATAAACACTAGATAATTGTAAAGTACAATCATTAAATATTTTTAAAAATTATAAATTTACTTATTATTAAAATAATTGTAAAGTAGCATCATTAGATAATTTTCAAAACTTTACTTATTATTAAGATGAAATGTAGAATGCTTAAATATATGATTTGATTTGTAATTTGTCATATCTGAAACTAATTAGTTAAATTTAAAGAGGGACACAACACCAATTATATTAATTTTAAAAAATAAGACAAGCAATTTGAAGGGGAAAAAAAAATCATGAGACTTGTTTATGCATTTTTTCAGAGTTATAGACATATGGCTCATTAGCTCGATTGGTTAAAGTACTCTGTTAATAACATAGAGGTCATATGTTTAAAATCACATGTGACATTTTTACACTGTTTTTAGTATTTTGGTTATAAAAAAATAAAAAAAATAAAAAATAAAAAAAATAAAAAAAATAAAAACCCGTTGAGTTGGACCTAGCGATTTATGGGTTGGAGAAAATTGAACCCGTAATCGACCTGTGAACTCACGTGTCAGTTACCGGTTCTAACTCGTAATCAATGAATTCTGAACCGTTGACCATGGTCCGGTTCGAACCTAGCCTGTGGTCGAATCTACTTGTTATGGAGGTGACACGTCACGTTGGGGAGAAGGGGGGCAACTCGTGGATGTTAATCTACTCCATTATCTTCATGTCTGCTCACCTTGTGGGCATCTTGGACACTGACTTCTCAAGGTTTATGTCTTATCTCTACCCTCAATGTCGAATGTCGAGGTACGTGTTTTCACAAATAGTCCAACGTTATATGGCCAACCTCTAACCAAAGAGTGATGTCGGCAATTTCTAGCAACATATAGTTGACCTATGGGTCATGGTGAGGTCCTCTCAAGTGTGCGATATTATTTCATTAGCAACTTTGAAAATTTTGTCATACAAGAGATTCTTTAGTTCCGATTGAAGCACGGTCATATGTTACCAAATAAGAATCCTGTAAATTTTGACCTCCATAATGAACGAAGATATCCATGTTCGGAGTTGAAATTTCTGATTGGCATTCATACATGCTTTTGTTAATCTCAAATAATAAATCCTATATTTGATTATTATAATTGTTAAGTAAATAATTATTACCAGGTACTAATATAATTAATTAAAAAATAATTTAATTAAATATAAATAATCTAAATTGCTTTAGTTAAATGCATATAATTAATTAGAAATAAAGCCATAAATTATTATAATTAAATAAGTAATTGAATAATATAAGCAATCCAAAATAATGGCATAAATCTATCCAAGATCACATATAATATTAATAAAATAACATGAAGTTTATTAAGAGAAATTAAATTATATAATGCGCATTACAACTTGATTATACACATATGCATTACACAAAAACAAAGACAAAAAATCCAATGATGCCGAATCTAACACGGTCCACCAGAATTTTATCATTCCCTGCGCAAGCCTATCTTGTGGAGTGAATTTTCTGAGATGACGACCACTGTTCATGCACAAGAATAATCTTTTTTCCATCTTCTTTTTAATCTCTATTTTCCTTCTTGTCCCAAATAATATTTTTTTAAACTGCTTATATAGTATCTTATTTTCTCTTGTTCCACCTACTGTTAAACTTTAATTAATATGATTCAATAATCATAATCCAAAATCGTCATATAAATTATCAAGAAATATTCTAATTTTAAATCAGAAGCGTACTTGAATCCATGATAATGAAAACAATTGAGGTATACGTTTTCCACAGTCAAATCAACTTAGAATGCTCAATGGGTCTCTCTCTAAGATGGTAAAGAGGAGAAGAGCAAAATTATATTATATGACTTGGGGACCATAACCCATAATATTCTTTATATACTAGGTCAAAAAGAATCTCATCAATCCTGAATTTGACTAGTATTAGATCTCTATACATTACAAAGTTCATACCCTAAAGATATTCGTAGAGTCTCATATGATAGATCACTTATTTAACTCTATTAAATTAGATAGCCTATAATATAATAGTTGTTTGAATATGTAACTCTATATTAGGAAATTAATTCCAACAATCTCCCACTTGGACTACATATGATACCGTAAACAATTATATTATAAATCTTGAGTGCGCACAAAATGCTATGTATCTTTGAAATATTTCCAAAGTTACAATCCGGTCCATCTCCTACATTAGCATAGGATCAAAGCAACCTTCGTTACATTTATTCGTAACTAGACCCATCAATGGTCACCACACTAACATATTCAATGACATAGATCGAGTATGGATGTATAGTATAGAAATTACATGCAATGTGATCTCAAACATGCCTATATCTAATTGGTCCTTCTTTATTTTTTATGAGATCAAGCTAAACTACAAATAATTCAGAGTATAAAAATAAACAATCTTCTTTATTCTGCAGATAATAAACATAAATTGTGTTTAAACCAAAAGAACATTAAAATTACAAACTCCCACTGAAATGCACATATCAAACAATACAACACCCTATGAGCAATGTGCTCATGAAACACCTTAGGTGGTAAACCCTTGGTGAACCATAGAGTTTGTTCCAATATGTTCTACAAACACTTGACAACTCTGAATTCTTTCTTTATTTAACAACAAGAAACTTGATGTCTATGTGCCTTGACTTCACAGAGCTTATGTTGTTAATGGAATATGGTAAGGCCGATTTATTGTCACAATATATCTTTAGTGGTATTTAATATAATCCTTAATATGCAACCTAGTGACAAAGTTACGCAACCATATCCCAGGATTAGATGCTTCGTAACAGGCTATGAATTCAACTACTATAGTGGAAGAAGCTATGAGTGTCTGCTTAGCACTCTTCCTAGAAATAACTCTTCCAGCTAACAATTAAGTATAGCCTAAAGTGGATCTTTGACTATATAGGTATCCAATAAAATCGGAATCAGAATACCGAATGATTTCCTGAAGATCTAATTTTTGATAAGTGAGCATATAATCTTTTATTATGTATAAACACCGTATAACCCTTTTGGCTGCTTCTCAATTATCCATTCTAGGGTTATTTAAATATCTACCTAATATTCCTTCTATGCATGCTATATCTGGATGCGTACAAATTTTAACACACATAAGGCTTCCTACAGCTGACGCATGAGGAATCTTTTGCATTTATTTTACTTTAAACTTATTCTTGGGGCACTAATTAAGACTAAACTTATCTCCCTTAGTAATAGGAGTATTTCTGTATGCAATCTTTCATGTCAAATCTACTGAAAATCCTTTCGATATAGCTCTTTTGTGATAACCCAAGGATACCTCGAGAGAGATCTCAATGTATTTGTATGCCTAAGATAAAAGAGACATCCCCAAGATCTTTCATCTCAAAGTTCTTAGTCAGAAATCTCTTGGTTTCAGACAATAAACCTATATCGCTACTGGCTAACAATATGTCATCGACATATAACACTAGGAAGATGTATTTACTCCCACTGAACTTGTGATATACACAATCATCAACCTTATTTTCCTCAAACCCAAATGGGATAATGACTTGATGAAATTTATGATATCGTTAACAGAAAGCCAACTCCAAATTAAAATAAGCTACAACAGCCAAAATGATTCTAAAGAGTCCTTCAATTAAACCGAAATGAAAGTCTCTTTATAATCAATGTATTCCTTCAGAGTGAAATCCTTGATGACTAGACATACTTTATATCTCTCAACATTGCCTTTTTAATCCTTATTGGTCTTAAATATCCATTTGCAATTAATATATTTCACATCTTTAGGCAATTTGATGAGATCCCAAATGTCATTATCTTTTATGGATTTCATCTTATCTTTCATGGCATCAATCCACTTTTGAAAAGTAAAACTTTATTGATTTGATGAAAGTTGATTGAATCATTTTTCATCACTCCTGTATCAACCTCATATTCATGGAAAAAGACGATAAAATAACCAGAATCGTTGTTCTCCTTCCTCAAGTGGATTTTTTAATTGCATTTCCTTTTGAGATTGTTGAGTTTGTTCTTTAAAAAATAATTTTCTTTATTTTGAAGAGAGAGCTCCTCAACATTGTCTTGATATTCCGAATTTGTATCTAGAACAATGCCAAGAGTAGAAGCCTAATCATTGTCAATATTAACAGTAGGAAGAGAAATGAATTCCTCTTCAAAGTCAATGTCTTTAACCTTATCTACATCCCAAACTCTACTTTCTCAATTCGTCTGAAAATAACCTAGTCAAAAGATCATAAAATTTGTAATCTCTTGAACATTTAGAGTACCCAACAAAGTGACAACTTAAAGATCTGGAGTCCAGTTTCCTTTCATTTGGCTTTTAATGCCTTACTTTAGTTAGACAACCCCAAATATATTGCATATCCATAGTCCATAAGGAGTTTTAGCTACTGCTTTGATTGAAATCTTGTTAATAATATAAGTTGCAGTCTTTAGTGCTTTTCTCAAAGTTTTTTTTTTTTTAGTAAACAAGAATAACTAATCATACTTCTTACCATGTCCTTAAGTGTTATGTTTTGTGTGTTTTGTACCATATGAACTGATATACAAGGTTTCATTACATAAGATAATTGTATCCAAAATATAGATTATCATCAATGATAAAAAAAAAATTTGAGATTATCATCATGTGGCGATCATCATTATGAGGTTTCAAATTTTTTATTTAACTTTTGTTATTTTATCTTATATTTTATTATTTATATTTATGATATGTATCTATAAGATAAATATGTAATATTAAATATTTGAACATAATTTATCTAATGGCATGTATCATTAATTTAAAATGTATAAAATAACGTTAAATAAGAAAAATGAAATAAAAGATTGGAATCCTAAGGGGCATCTCAAGTACACACTTCTCACATGAAATATAAAAATTTCGCCTACTTGTCTTTTTGTATACTACAAGAATCAATCTTGATTATTGGACTAAAACTTTGTGTATTTTTTTCCCACAATCTCAAAGTAAATATACAAATTGATTTTCACTATCTTTGTTAGGGATATTTAATTTTTTTTTTCTCTTTACTAATTTAAGTTTTTTGATGAGTTGATAGTTGAATATGACATAAGACCCAAGCCAAATGTTTTATGTTTTATGTTTCACAAAACGAATACCACATGCGCATATTGGACGTTAGAGAAATATTATATTAAATATTAAATGTCTTTTTTTCCTAACAATTTAAATATTTAAATGAGATGATCATTTGATAATCTTTAATGTCAGTATATTCATTATTGCCACCTATACAAAAAGCTAGTTCTATTATTTTGAGAAACTACTTCTTTTTAATATTTTTATAATCGAATCGATAAACAAATTAATTTTGCTATCGGTTAGCAGTTTAATCGATCGGATTAGTTCAATCATTGTTCTGACTGATTTAATAAAAATTCACTATATTTTTTTATTATGTTATATAAAATGATAATGTAATATAAAAATTCTTATGTTCAAAATAAATAAAATAAATAATCAATTAAAAATTACATTTAACAAAGTTCAAAATTAAAATAATAAAAAAAATAAAAAATAGAATTACTAACCCATTTGACTGGTAGAACGAGCCCATTTAATCAGATTTTTAATACATTGTTTCCTTTTATATGATGTCTGAGAACTCATTGTTAATAAATTAACTTGCCATGAGGCACTAAATCTTGGGGTTGGTGATAGAGTAAGAGGCACCATAGATAATTATGCCAATTTTGGGGGAGTTGTCCATTATTTAGTCATTAATGTAAAGAGCTTTAGATCCAAAGACATGTTCTGAGTGTACACTAGTACTAATTAATTAACTAATCTATAATATATATATATATATATATATATTTTCTTCTTATTCTTATAGTTTGTCATATTTAGGGCATGGTCAATCATGTGAGATTGGCATTTTTAACATTTCTTTTCTTTTTTAAACACAATCTCAAAGAAATATACAGATTGGCTTTTATCAGATAACGTGTGTGACAGGATTCGCCACTATAATTATTGTTTATACATTGTGTGATTTCAAACACCAAAGCATGCCTTGATTAATTAATTCCTTTAACTTTATTTAAATGTGCTTGGAATATTCTCTCCAGATTACATAGCTAGAATTAATTAGTTAAATATGAAATAAAAAATATTCAATATGTAATATACATAAATATCTTAAATTCTTATAAAGCCAATGTAAAAAAATCTGCCAAAAAATATAAAAATAGATTATATACGAATTTTTAAACATACAAGTAAAATACAAAAGTAAGAAAATATTTGGGAGCAAAAATACAATTAAGTTTGATATTATCTTAATATGTATCACTATAATATTTCATTTAAAATTATGACATAGGTGAGATAAGTATTTAATAATATTTTTTTTTATAAATTATTGAATTTTTTAGTTTTTTACATGTATGATATTCAATTAATATTTATAAATAATCTTAATATTATTTTTAGGCTTTAAATAAATAGTATAATAATATGTTAAAAGGAGTATTTTATGCTAAGTATTACACGAAGCCCATATAATATGCGTACGAAATACTTTACCTTAAAATTATGAGTATTATTCATTAAATTTAAAATATAGACGAAAAGAAAAGTGTTTTAAGTGTTTTTTTTTAATTTAATTTAGATATAATATGAATTTTTAGTTACAGAAGGATACTTCACAATTATTTGAGTTGAAAGTCAACGACTTTTGCCTTTTATTACAAAAATAAATATATACCATGTGTTGATTAATAAATTCTTTTATTACCAAATGGTAAGTAAGAAGACAGTGTGTTGTCGTGATATGTTAGTTTTAAATTGAAGATAGAAAGCCTTAGCATTGATCGTCATAAAGATAGACTGAATTGGAAATAATGATTATATTATCCATATCTTCGGTCAAGATGTCGAATGGTCAACAACATGTGGAGATTTGAATAATAATAGCCCTATCACAAAAATTATAATTTTTATTTCTTTTTCAATAAACTATAAAATAGGATTTTATTATTTTTAAAAAGTTACCCTCTGAATTAAAACTCTAATCCAAATTAAGTGAGAGTCTTTGTTTTAAAAAAGAGGGAGCAGTAGCTTCCTTAGAAATCTTTAAAGTATCTAATTATGTCATTCTCAAAATGGTACAAATTACTACTATATTTATGGTTCGTATCCCCGTGTCGTGAAATCATGTGATCATTATATGTATGTATGAATATATAATGATTTATATATATGTGAGCTAGTAGGCTGTAGTAAAGAAAATGTCGTATGGAAAGCAAAAGGCCGTAGACTGCATAAGATAATAATTGCTTATACTAAAGATAGAAAATCTTGATAATTATTGACATTAAGATAGATCATAATTGTTATCCTAGCAGTTGTGATCACAGTGGCTTTGGAAGCTCTAGGATCTAGTGAGAGAGCTAAGATAAGACGGTTGAGCCCCAAAGTCTAAATTGATATTAAAAAGTTCACCAAATAAAATGGCAATAAAGGGATAAGAGAAAAAACAAAATGACAACCGAAAAATTATTGAAGTACAATTTTATTAAGACATTGATCATATTCCATGCTTAGATACATAGATGTGGTTGATCAGAGTATCCTCGTCTTCACCAATTATAGCATCATTGTCTAACTCTTGGATAAAGGTACTGACTGATTTATCATCTACCTCAACTTCTCCTGAGTGACTTGGAGGAGTCGGCTGAGGTGGCGGCAAATTAGCTGGAGGAGATGGCACTTGCGGGGCAGGTGCTGACAGACTAAGAGTTAATTAAGGAATAAGAGGAAGTGGCTATTGTCCCCCTGAGCTGACTAGATGCTCTCGCTTCTTGGATAAAGCAAATAACAGTCTCACCACAAGACTTTCACCAAGGGCGACTTAGGCCATCGTATGGGTTACCCTCCCATCCTTTGATTAGAGGAGTTGTTCAGAGTGGACCTTTTTTAACTCGCCCATGAAGTCTTGAGCTCAAGCCTCCTCCCAAGTACTGTTAAAGCCATAGTTGTAGTATTCAAGAGCCGTAGGGCCCGACTTTATCAGAAAAGCTTTTGATATAAAGGAGGATTGGATTTCTTAGTGGTATATAGGGATGAAATCACAATCATCTTGAGAACCTATAACGACCATCCTTCCATTTCTGATCATAACCGAGCTGATGGCCCTCTTCCTTCAGCTTAATTTTCCTTTATTCTAGCTCGAAGAGAACTGTCATATGTTCTTTGTTAGCAGCCGTCAGTTTCTTCTCTAGATTTGTAATTCGAGATTCATATGACACTTTTTTGTAGCAGTCAACTCAGCGTCATTCTTTAGCTTAGCTTTCTCTTTGCTTAACTGTTTGATGTGGGCCTGGTTGTTGCTAATTCTGTCTTCAGATTTTTGTTCTCCTGAAGGATTGAAGTGAAGAGTGTCCCAATAGCTCATTCAGATAACAACTCTATCAGCCATGATGACCTGCAAAGTAAGAAAACGAAAAGTATTTAGGACAGAAATAACTGAGTATAGGAAGATGGAGAGAGAAAGTTACCTTGGAGTGATGAATGATCACATAGTTCAGTCTTTGGGAGTTTCTTATCTAAGCAAAGATCTCTCTATCATAAGTGGGCATAATACCCTAGAAGAAAGCTAGAAAAATTAATGCACCTTTGGATTCCAACACCGACTGAAGAGGAGAAGTGGTGGTGGAAGGAGTGTTTCTGCCAAACATAATATGACCTGTAGAGGTTTTGGACTTTTTGGGATGGGGGGCCTTGAAGCCTTCCCTACAACTGGCCACTTATTGACGTGAGATAGGGTTGTTTGATTGGCTCAGTGCCGCCAAGTCTGCTCAATTCAAAGGGCATGGAGTTCTTCAATGAGAGTTCCCAACCAGGCAGGAGTTAGAGGGAAGAGACTACTCAGACTCCACCATATTTCGATTGGGTTAGAATTAGCAAGTTGGTTCAAACAGGAGCAAGGCTCTATGCTGAAGGCATTTGTTGAGCCGAATAAGTAGCAACATCGTCTCTTTCTCTCTCATCATCTAGGGAGCAGAGCATCTCAACATATATATCATCTGCACAGTAAACATGGTGCTAGAGAGATTCTGAGTATCTAACTAAATAAGTGAGAAAAAAGATGAATACTTAATGACTGAGGTAATGCAACTCTAATAGGGCTCAATACTAAATGGAATAGCAGAGAAGGAGTGTTTGCTAACTTGGTGACATTATATTCCCTCTCCTTAGATGGGTGAGCATCCTTAAATAGGCTTGGGGCGTGCTCTCTTATTTATTTTCTCTTGTTGGGGTATTTTCTAGGTCCAATTTGTAGGAAAGCCCCATGGATAACGAGAGGATATGAAAAGATATTAGGGCTTCTATTTTTTTATTTAGGAAAGAGGCCCACTTAAGAATTTGCCCAGACACCGAGAAGTGCGGTAAAACTGGCTAGGACCACAGTTTCTGACTTAGAAGTAAATTAATAGAAGTCAACAGTTAGCTCAGCTCCATGGCATGGTACCACAATAGCAAAGCTGACCATCAACTTGAAAGAATTGGGGATGAATTGGTTTAAGGGAATTTTGAATTTGAGAGAGATGTCGACGAATAGTTGAGGGATTGGAAATGTAAACCAACCTGTATTTGGGGCGTAAAGAAACATAAGTTCCTAGGAGGAGATGTGTCTGGTCTTTGATTTGTAGGGGCTAAGAGGTGGTGATTTATAGGTATCCCAAACTTGAACCTAAGATCCTTCAAGTCCTCTTGGGGAAGCTTAGAGGAGCAAATTCCTACCTAGATTGAGCACTCGGCAAGACAACTAGTTATAAAAAATAATTTTAATAGACACACTATGATTGTCACATATACGACAATCACACTCAATACGTTTTTCTCACAACTTGTCGCCAACTACAAACATGAAATTATAATTATTAATTACAAAAAGTCACTGAATATTGAGCCTCAATAAATGATGCAGATCTAGATTAATTAATTATCCACGAGTCTTCACTATTCACAAACTTTGGCTAGGCAAGCCATCTTAGGACCATCACTGACCGCAAAAACTTATTCTGTCGGACATTAATTTAATTACGACCTATCGTCTTTATTGGGCTATTGAACGTTATGGACTATGGTGCATTACAATTTATATATCGTGTGGTCATTGCAGAGAATATAATAGGTGAAACATTAAACTTAGAGAAGAAGCCAATTGAGATTACAAGTAATTAATAATGCGCAAACTATGCACTAATAAAGCGTGTATAAATAGGATCAATGATAAGCACATTGTTACAAGTAGAGTATGCTAAATTAGATAGATAATATGGTGGCATTCAATATTGCACTGAAGATATCCTTCCCTAACTAATTTTATTTCCACATTAAGAAATAACCTTCGTGAACCATGTCTTCATTGTATGAATTACTTAAGATAAATATCTTCAGAAAATTTTTGATTCCTAACTTTATTTGCTATTAAACTTAAGTGAAACCCATTTAGAAAGCATTGACTGTTTAATATTTTAAAAAAGAAATTAAAAAACAAAAAAAGATTTTCTTGTGACGCTTTCCCTGACGAAGAAAAAAAAAAGATTTAACCAGAAGATATCACTTGTATTTATAAAAAAATAAAATAAAAATGAATTAAAAGAGTTGGTAACTCTTTTTCTGAATTTTGTTACATAATTTTATTTTACAATATTTTGAAAGTTTTCTAATTTTTTTATATACTTTGTTAAAGAATCCTACCCAGCTAGCCTTTTCTTTATTTTTTTTCTTCTTTCTTCCATGTAGCAAACCAGTTTTTTGATATTGCACCTCACAGAATGTTAAATGAGGGATAGAAAAACTAAGGCTAAATTTGGAGTTATTGCCAGTATTTCAAAAATTCTCTTTGGGGAAAATGTACTTTTGTGTAGTAGGATTGGAGGACATGCATAGAATTGAAATGTATTTGAATGAATTATTGAGAAATAATAATGTGATGTATTTCATTTCAAAAATACTAAAAACACGTTTGATTTTATTTTCTGCAAGATAATTTTTATTGTAATTTTTTTGTCAATATGATCAGAGATTGGATAGTAAGATATATGATTATATAATTGAAATAATGATTGATACATATTTTTGAACCTTAAAAATATTATTCTCCCAAAATGTCATTTTACAAAATGTATTTTGGTTATGCGAGAAAGAAATTGAGTCCTGCCCAATACTTGTTTGTAATTAGTGCACAGACCAGGCCACATGTATAAAAGGGATGGTCTAAATTCAAACTTAAATCTAGTTACTAATTAAGAGATAAATATTCATGCTCTATAGAAACTTATTTCCTCCAACAACTTCCATGAATTAGAGATTGGTCATATATTTTCATTTATTCATGAATCAGCTAATACAACTTTTAGAAGCTAATGTAGGTAGGTTATGAACCACCTCATAATCACAAAATGCAGAATGAGCTAAATTATTTTGGATAATACGTTCCAACGGGAGCTAAATGATGGAAAATTAGATTGCCACGTCCCCCTAATCCAAAGAACAGAATACGAATCAAAATAATGCATAGAAGACTCTTGAAAATTTAAATATTTTATCAAGTTGGTAAGTGATAAGTTGGCTCTTGAAATTAAGTGATGAGTTGGCTATTATTAAATAAGATGAAGGATTCCTTCACAAGTTATTCGCTATTATAAAAATTAAAAATTAAAAAATAAAATAAAATATGATATGACCCAAAAAAATTTACTCCTCCCATCCGATAACAGATGTTTCATTTGACTTTTCTATGAAATATGAAAACCAAAATCAAATTTTAACAATTTGTTCCAAAATTGCCCTTCTCTACGACAATCATAACAAATAAATGAGTCTTTTACTTAAATTTTGCAATTACACTCTCTATTTACGTAACACCATATGTTTATTGAGTAAATTAAGATTTTTAAAGACCACAAAATTAAGCCTCTAACTAAAACGCATGTATACTAAAAAATATGGTATTTCGCTCATAAAAATTAAAGTGGCATCCTGTTTAGTGGCAAATATTTAGTACCATAAATTTTAACTTGACTTTTATATTTCAACCTCTTTCATATATGAAAAATCGAAGGGCGTAATAGGTATTTAAAAAATACATGAGTTTTTTCCCCCTAAAGTATAAGACAAATATTTTTGAGATCAATAAAAAAAATTTGCCCTTTGCTTAACTATTTAAATGGAAATTTTATCTTCTGGAGAAAAATACCCTTTGAACAACCAAGTATGATTTTGTAGGTGACATGCATATGAAAACTCAAAACCCGTTTCATATAATGAAAAAAGAAAAAAAAGTAATTGTATAAAAATATTAATTAATGGCCAACATGACAAGTAGGAGTGGTGGATGCTCTCAGTTCTTATCCCCTAAACAACTTCTAAAGGAGCATTTTAATATTATACAGTTCAAAATTTTCTAATGTAAAAATATTTTATTAAATAAATATTTGGTTGGACAGCATAGACTTGATTTGAATCCGTAAAGTATAATAGTGACAAAGAAACAGATGATTCATAATATTTTGCACCAAATTAAAATGAGTTCATCAATTAAGAATATATCTTAACATAACGTAATAATGCGGATTGTGCCAGTATAATTGAGTTCTTGAATCAATTTACATGGAACAAGAACAATAGCTTAGTGCCCACTGAAAGCTACATAATTAAACTTGAACACTAATTAACAGGAATAATAGCTTCAATTAATATACCACCACCATCTTATTTCTGGACGTGAGCAAAAAATGAAATCAATTCTAATTAACACACTCAGTTATAAAGTACGTGTCCATAAGAACACAGTAAAAAAGCATAAACACATTTGCATTGAATTGAATATCATATCAGAATTACAGCTTCTTCAGTTGTAGGTCTTGAACATTAAGCCAGAGCCCTGGAACTTGCTCTCCATAACCTTCTCGATGCGTTCAGCCATTGCAGGAGTCAGATAATTGATCCAATCTCCAACTTGTCCCTTCCTAAAGAATGCACTATGTTTCACGACACCTTCAATACATCCAGTCTTGTTCACTTCCAAATTCTTAAGATTTTCAAAGCTGCATAGCCTTGAGATCTCTTCTATCAGGCGTTGTTTTTCTTCCTCCAATGAGAAAGGGTACCCCAGAAACTCAGCAATCTTCTTTACATGAAATGTGATATCCTCTTTTAGGTCCTCGTACTTTAGAAACAACACTTTCTGAGGATTCTTCAAATGGGCATCCCAATATCCGAGCATATTGTCCCAAAAGGGCCCAAAGGGATGAATTCCCTGGCAAAACATGTCGAAAGCCTCATCTATTTCAAGTGGCACTGTCTCTTTCTCAGACTTGTTTTCAAGCCAGAAAAAGCGGTGTGAGATGAACTAATCCAAAGGGTTTCTGCACAGGTAGATAATTCTACATTCATATTCACGGATGGAATCAGGAAGGATTTTGAAAGGCATGTGGGTTGAAAAAATTCTTGGACTGGAAAGGTGTTGGAGATCAGGATTTTCTTGGTCCCAATAAACATTGAACTCCAAGAAAGGCACAAGTGTGTGAGGAAGATTAGTGAGTAAAGGGCTTTGATCAATGGTGTAAACACTGCGATTGACTATGGAAAAGGTGAGGGCTTTCAACCAGGTGGTTCCTGATTTAGGAATGGTTGCCAATATTATGTCACTGTCTTTTGCTTTGAAGTACTTTTGAGTGGATAATATTGGTCGGAAGAACCTTACTGGACACCACAAGCCATCGTATTTAGCAAGCCGACGGCCATCCCAATTTGTCTGTTGCTCAAGTGTTTGGAGCAACTCCTGGACCTCATCCTTATGACTATTATCAACTTCAGCAGAAGAGCAATTTGTGTCTTCTTTTTTCTCGATTTGAAAGACCAATTCTCGTATATATTTCCAATGAAGAGCTGACTCATGCATCCCTTTTATAGTACCTGATTTTGGAGTGGGAATCTTGACAGCATTACAAGGTAAGTGTAGGCAAGTGGCCAAATAAACAATCGTGTCAGAAAAATATAACTTGTTCGCTTAAAGATTTTTCCAAATAGAAAAAAAGATGTTATAATGGATGCTATTGAAAACTCAACCAACCACTCTTAGATATCAATGGATATGCAAACAAAGTCCCATATTTATTAAAAATAAGAATAGTCATAAATTTATAAGTATGGTAAAAGATTTTAATGTGAAATTCAAAAGTAAAATTATTGGTGTTTAGTTTCAAAATGGACGATATCATACTAATGTGAAGATAGGTAATGCCCGCATACTTCCCGCACAATCAAATAAATGGGGTGATTGATCACAAGAAATGAGAAAGGAATGATGTTTATTATATTAAGTAGAATTATAAATTATTAAGATTTTTAAATGATAATATCATAAGTAAAACACAGAAATTATAAATATATAATTCGACTTGTAATCTCACTTGATAATTAAAAACCAATCTATATATTTCTTTGTGATGGTGTGGAAAAAGAAATATAAAAAATGTCAATATCACATGGATGATTATCAGCAACCAACCCACAATTGATCACCAACTACAAGGAAGAACGTGTCTTTTGGATCTAAAAGTCCTTAATTTAATGACTAAAATTAATTAATGGACAATTCCCAAAAATTCGCATAATAAAAATATTTTTATTTACTATTATATTTATAAATACTATACAGATATAATATGAATTTTTAGTAACCAAAGGAAACTTCACAAGAATGCATTTATTTGAGTAGAAAGTCAACGACTTTTGCCTTTGATTACTAAAATAAATATAAACCATGTGTTGATTAATAAATTCTTTTATTACCTGCAGTGTTGATTAATAAATTCTTTTATTAAGTAAGAAAACTGCAGTGTTGTCGTGATATGTTACTTTTAAATTGAAGATAGAAAGCTTTTGCATTCATTGCCATAATTAAAGATAGACTTTTGAATTGGAAATAGTAATTATATTATCCATATGTTCGGTCAAGACTTCGAAGGGCCAACAACATGGGGAGATTTGAATAATACTAACCCTATCAAAAAAAATATAATTTTTTTTTCTTTTTCTGAATTAAAACTTCCAAATTAAGTGAGAGTCTTTATTTTAAAAAAAAGTCATTGAATTTTTGTAGAGTTTTATTTTTAAATTTTTATAGAGATATTGAAATTCATATTAGAACTAATAATCAATTCGGCACTTGAGATAGGAAATTAATGAGTTTAGGAATTCTTAACTTACATGTGTTGTTGATTTAAATTGATATATTTTGGAAGGAAGAACAAAGGTGATAATTAGGCAAGTCATTCATTTAAAATTTCTTGATTATAAGGTGTTTGTTATATTACTTTTATGAACTCACTCTTGTCTTTTGCAATTTTTATATTTTACTTTATTTAATCATCACACGATTTTCTAGTTAAAATTTGGAATATTTGAACTACTGTACTTGTTATAATTTTTTATTACAATCCCTGTGAATACAATACTCAACTCACCATTGTATTAAAACTTGATACTATGCACTTGCGGTTTACAAAATATTTCACGAACAGCAGGTCGGCTTCTAACTCGAAGTATACGATTTTGTCTTATTGGGGACCTATGTTATAAAGAAATATTTTGTACCCCATACTTAAGATGTTTGTCAATAGATGTAGGAGCTTATGTGATTAGAAAAATCCACGAAGGATGCTGCAGAGCTTTCATTAGGAAAATTTTAAGGGATAGGTATTTTTAGCCCACAATTTAGGATAATGCCGAGGAGTTAGTGCGGATATATGAGAAATGTCAAAAACATGCTCTGTCAATACATCTGCCGACAGAAGAGCTGATAGCCATGAACTCTTATTGTCCTTTCTTGTAGTAAGGAATTGACATAGTAGGGCCATTCCCCATGGCTTCGGTGTAAAAAAATTCTTACTAGTTGTTGTAGATTATTTTAGAAAGTAGGTGGAGGTTGAGCCATTGGAAAAGATAACTAAAACAGATGTGATGAAATTTCTATGAAGAATATCTGTTGTAGGTTTGGAGTTTCTAGAAACTTAGTCTCAGACAATGGTACCCAGTTCAATGGTTCTAAAATTTGAGCTTGGTCCAAGAAATGAAGATTAAGTAGTAGTTTACCTCAGTTGCTCATCCACAAGCTAATGGAAAGTTGAGTTTACCAATTGAATAATAGTGTAATATATTAAAGTTAGATTGGATAGATCTAGCGAAAGATGGGTTGATGAGCTAGTTTCCATGTTATAAGCTTATCGAACTGGTCCACAAAGTACAATTGGAGAATCACCGTTCAATTATATGTATGGGGCTGAAGCAGTGATTCCAACTGAGATCGGGATGGAGACCCATCAAATTTAGAATTTTTTGATATAATACAAAATAAAAAGTAGATGAGGATAGCACTGGATTTAATTGATGAATGTCGAGACCGAGCTTTTGTGTGGATAGAGGCATATAAAAGTCGACTCTGAATAGGACAGAATTAGAGAGTAAGAAAAAAATAATTCCAAGTGGGATAGCTAGTTTTGCACCGAGTAGATATGTTGAAGGTTATTAGGAAGCTGGAAGCTAATTGAGAAGGACCTTATAAGATCTCCAGATCTTAGTAGAAGGAGCGTTTAAGTTGGAAGAGATGGAGAGACAAAAGCTTCCTCGACCATGGAATATCTATCACTTGTGCAAATTTTATGTTTATGTCATAATTTTTCTTACATTTATTTATATTGATAAGAATGAATAAAATGAGGTATTTAATTCCCCCACTTCTTTTTATTTTTAAGAATATACAATTGATTGAGTACATTGCTCGATTTGTGACCTGCAAAACTGGATAAATTTGTTGAGGGATATGTTCGGTTCTCTGACATCCCCAATATTCTAACAAGCAAATGCCTTTGAGGAATATGTTTGGGACCTTCTACATATTTTGATAAGTGAATGCCTTGAGGGATGTGCTCAATTTTCCGACCTCTATATACTTTCAAAGGCGAATGTCTTTGAGAGATGTTCTTAATCTGCGGAGCTTCCATATACTTTGATGGACAAATACCTCTTAGGATATGCTCGGTCTTTCGACCTCCCACATACTTTGACAAGTGAATGCCTCTAAGGGATGTGCTCAGTCTGGTGACCTCCCATATACTTTGACGGACAAATTCCTAGGAGAGATGTGCTCAATATACCGACCTCTTACATATTTTGATGGTTGGCAATCTTTGAGGGCAGTGCTCATTATGCCAACCTATCCTACCATGTCCAGTCTGATTATGATGACAGATATGCACACCTATCTAATACAAGGATAAGCCTACAGATTTGGAGGGACTAGGACCATCTATAACCCCTAGGAAATTTTGATGATTCAAAATTTTATTATATGATTATTTATGATGTCTTAGCTTGATACAATGACTCGATTGAGCTATGTTAAGATGACCACTTGGGAAATTTTTTATTCAAACTTTAATTTTGATTGATGTTGTCTTAGTTTGATACATTAAATTGAGCTGAGCTAAGATAAGATGGTTGAACCCTAAAGTCTTAATTGATACTGAAAAGTTCACTAAATACAATGGCAATACAAGAAGAACAGAAAAAACATAATAGCAATAGAAAATTCATTGAAGTATAATTTTTTGAAGGCATTAGTCATGACCAGGGTGTCCCTGTCTTTACTTATTGTAATGTTATTGTACGCCTCCTAGATAAAGGTATTGACTGACCTATTATCTATGTCAACCTCTTCTAACTAACATGGAAAGGCAGGCTGAGGTGGTGGCAGATTAGTTGGATGAGCTGGCACTTATAGGGCGTTAATTAAGGAATGGAAGGAAGTGTCTATTATACCCCTGAGTTGAGCTAGATGCTTTAGCTTCTTGGATAAGGCAGATGGACGTCTCACCAACAGACTCTTGCTAAGGGAAACTTTGTTCCTTGTGGGTTGCCCTCCCATATTTTAACTGGAGGAGCTATTCAGAGTGGACCTTTGACATCCAACTTGCCCATGAAGCCTTAAGCTAGACCCTGCTCTCGAGTACTCTTAAATCCATAGTAGTAGTATTCAAGAGCTGCCGAGCCCAGCTTTATCAAAAAAGCTTTATATTTGAAGAATGAGGACTGGATTTGTCGATGGTATATTTGAATGAAATCAAAATTATCCTAGAACCCAAGAACCCAAGTCACCATCCTTCCAACCCTAGTCATAACCAAGCTAACGACCCTCTCCCTTCAGTTCAGCTTTCCTCTATTCCAACTCGAAGTGAACTGTCACATGTTCTTCGTCAGCAACAGTCTATTTCTTCTCCAGATCTAAGATTCGAGATTCATATGATGCATTTTTTATAGTAGTCAGCTCAGAGTCATTCTTCGCCTTAGTGTTCTCTTTGTTGAGTTGTTTGATCTGGCCTAGTTTGTGGCTAATTCTTTCTTCAGATATTTGTTCTCGCGAAGGACTGAAGTGGAAAGTATCCCAACTGCCCATTCAGAAAATAGTTCTATTAGTGCTATGGTGGCCTCTAGGGTAGAAAAGAGAAAAGTACTTAGAATAGATGGATAGAAATAACTGAGTACGAGAAGATAGAGAGAGAGAAAATTACCTTAGAGTGATGAAGGGCCACATAGTTCAATATTTGGGAGTTGCTCATCTGAGCAAAGATCTTCCTATCATGAGCGGGCATAATGCCCTATAAGAAAGTTGGAAAAATTGGTCCATCCTTGGATTCCAACACCGATTGAAGATGAGAAGTGGTGGTGGAAGGAGTGCTTCTGCCAAACAAAATATGACCTGAAGAGGTCTCGAATTTTTTGGGATGGGGGGCTTTAGAAGCTTTCTTGACAGTTGGTCGTTTCTCTTTATTAGGATGGCTCTGACGTGAGATGGGTTGTTTCAATAGCTTAACACTATCAAGTCTGCTCCACGCAAAGGGAACGGAATGCTTAAAAAAGAGCTCCAAGCTAGATGAGAGTTAGAAGGAAGAGATTGCTCACACTCCACTGCATTTCAATTGGGCTAGGGGTTAGCAAGTTGGTTCAACAATGCAAAAGGCATTTGTTGAGCTGAATAAGTAGTAGAATCATCTCTTTCTCGCTCATCGTCCTAGGAGTAGAGCATCTCAATAAGAATATCATCTCCATAATGAACATGGTGTTAGAGTGATCATGAGTAACTAACTAAATAAGTGAGGAAAAAGATAAATACCTAATGATTGAGAAAATTCAACTCTAATGGGGCTCAGTGCGAAATGGAAAAGCAGAGAGGGAGAGCTCGCTAACTTGGTGATATTGTTCTCGCTTTCATTAAGATAGGTGAGTAGCCTTATATAGGCTTGGGGGCGTGCTTCTTATTATTTTATCTTGTTGGGGTGTTTTCCAGGTCCAATTAGTAGGAGAGCCCCATAGATAAGGAAACGAAATGAAAAAATATTTGGGCTTGCATTTTTGATTGAGGAATGAGCCCCACTTAAGAATTTGGCATAACCACACGAAGTGAGGCAGAACTCGTCAGGACCATAGTTTTTGACCTAGAAGTAAAAATAAAAGAGGTCGACAGTTAGCTGAGCCCCATAGTATGCTACCACCATGGCAAAGCTAGCCATCAGCCTAAAAGAATTGGGGACAAATTAGTTTAAGAGAATTTTGAATTTGAGAGAGATGTTGATGAACAGTTGAGGGATTAGGAAATGCAGACTAGCCTACATTTGGGGCGCAAAGAAACATAAGTACCTAGGAGGATGTGTGTTTGGTCTCTCATTTGTGTGAGCAACTAAGAGGTGGTGATCTATTGGTATCCCAAACTTGAACCTATGATCCTCCAAGTCCTCTTGAGAAGCTTAAGCATAAGGTTGGGCAGCAAGTTATAATTAGTAATTTTAAGCACAAGCTTAAGCACAATATTATTGTCACATGTATGACAACCACACTTGATATGTCTATCTTACAACTTGTTACCTAGACCCGACCATGAGTCGGATCTAATTCGGACCCAGCCCATGACCAGACCGTGGACAATGGGTCAGAACCCATTGACCACGGTTCACGGGTCAAACCCGTGAACCGGCCCATGAGTCCACGAACCGATTATGATTTTATCCAACTGTAAACCGCCGGGTTGGACCCGATAGTTCTTTTGTTTAGTTACTTAAATTAATTTAGTTACTTTTGTTTTTGATCATATGCTTAAATTTTAGCTATTTTTTTTCAAATTTAAGTTAATTTTTTTTCATTAAGTTAAAAAATTAACAATATTTTTTGTAAATTTAAGTTCAATTTTTTTTAAAAAAATAAAATAAAATATAAGGGTTCGAATTGAAACAGGAACCGATGGTTAACCGGAATCGTAATCGGAACTAGTCCGGCGGTTCTGGAACCCGAACTGTAATCGGCCTTGACGGTTAAGGTTAAGGGTCGGGATTTTTTTTAACCGTGGAACCGACGGTTTCAAACTGTAATCGATGGTTTCTAAACCATGATCAGATTTATTGTTACCAACTGCAAACATGAAATTATATTTATTAATTATAAAAAGTCACCAAATATCGAGCCTTAATAAATGATGCAGATCTAGACTAATTAATTATCCACGAGTCTTCAATATGCACAAACTTTGGTTAGGCACGGCACCTTAGGATCGTCACTAACCATATAGGCTTAGTATGTCGGACTTTGATTTAATTATGGCCCATCATTCTTATTGGGCCTCTGAATTTCGCCTATTGAACCTTATATAGACCATGGTGCATCACGATTCATATACCGTGTGATCATTGCAGAGAATACAATAGCTGAAACATTGAACTCAGAGAAGAAGCCAATTGAGACTATTATGTAACTAATAATGCGCTAGAACTATGCACTAATAAAGCACCTATAAATAGGAGTAATGATAAGCAATTTGTTATAAAAGGAGAGTATGCTAAATTAATTAGAAAATATGGTGGCAAAGAATATTGAACTGCACATACCCTCCCCTAATTAATTTCATTTCCACATTAAAAAATAACCCTTTGTGATCATGTCTTCATTATATGAATTACTTAAGATAAATATCTTTAGAAAATCTTTGATTCCTAATTTTATTTGTTATTAAAGTTGCGCGAAACCCATTTAGAAAGCGTATACTGCTTAATATTTTTTAAAAAATATTTTTTTAAGGAAAAAGAGATTTTCTTGTGATGCTGCCCCTGACAACAAAAAAAGATTTAACCAGAAGACGTTATTTGTATTTAGAAAAAAATGAATTAAAAGAGTTACCTTGGATAACACTTTACTATATTTTGTTACATAATTTTATTTTACGATATTTTAAAAGTTTTCAATTTGTTTTTTATAATAGTTTGTTAAAAAATCCTACCCAGCTAGCCTTTTCTTTTATTTTTGTTCTCTTTCTTCCATGTAGCAAACCAGTTTTTTGATATTGCAACTCACAAAATGCTAAATGAGGGATAGAAAAGCTGAGGCTAAATTTGGAGTTAATTTTGGTATTTCAATTTTTTTTTTGGAGGGAAAATGCACTTTTATATAGTAGGATAGAGGAACGTGTGGAAAACTGAAATGTGTTTGAATAAATTATTGAGGAATAACAATTTGATGTATTTCATTCCCAAAAAATACTGAAAACCTATTTGATTTCATGTTATGTGAGACAATTTTTACTGTAATATTTTTGTCAATATTGTGGTTAGAGATGATATAGTAAGATATATGATTGAATAAATAAAATAATAATTGGTAAATATTTTTGGGGCATAAAAATTTTATTCTCCAAAAATATCATTTTACCAAATGTATTTTGGTTATGCGAGAAAGAAATTAAGTCTTGTCCAGTACTTATTTGTAATTACTGCACAGACCAGGCCATATGTATAAGAGGAATGGTCTAAATTCAAAACTTAAATCTAGTCACTAATTAAGAGATAAATTTCATGTTCTATGGAAACTTATATCCTCCAACAACTTCCATGAATTTCAGATTGGTCATATATTTTCATTAATTTATGAATCAGCTAATACAACTTTAGAAGCTAATGTATGTAGGTCATGAACCCCCTCATGATCACAAAATGCAGAATGAGCTAAATTATTTTGGATAATACGTTCCAACTGGAGCTAAATGAAGGACAACTAGATTGCCACGTCCCCTAATCAAAAGAACAGAATACGAATCAAAATAATGTATAAAAGACTCTTGAAAATTTAAATATTCTATCAAGTTGGTAAGTGATAAGTTGGTTCTTGAAAATAAGTGATGCGATGGCTATTATTAAAAATGATGAAGGATTCCTTCACAAGTTAAGAAATAAAATAAAATATGACATGACCCAAAAAAAGATACTTCTTCCATCCCCACAGATGTTTCATTTGATTTTTTTCCATGAAATATGAAAAACAAAATCAAATTTTAACAATTTGTTCCAAAATTTCCTTCTTTTATGAAAATCATAACAAATAAATGAGTCTTTTACTTAAATTTTGCCATTACACTCTCTATTTACATAACACCATATGTTTATAGAGTAAATTATGAATTTTAAGGACTGCAAAATTAAGTCTCAAACTAAAGTGCATGTATAAGAAAAATATGGTGTTTGGCTCTTAAAAATTAAAGTGGCGCCCTGTTTAGTGGCAAATATTTAGTACCATAATTTAAACTTGATTTCTATATTTCAAGCTCTATTCATATATGAAAAATCGAAGGGCATAATAGGTATTTAACAAATAAATAAGCTTTTTTTCCCTAAAATATAAGACAAATATTTTGAGTTCAATAAAATAAAATTCTGGATGTTTTTAATCGGGTGGAGGGAGTAAAAATAATTTAATTTGCCCTTGGCTTAACTATTTCAATGGAAATTTTATCTTTTGGAGAGAAATACCCTATAACAATATTAATTAATGGTCAACATGACTAGTAGCAGTGGTGGATGCTCTCAGTCCTTATCCCCCTTTTAATGGAGCATTTTATATTCAGTTTAAAATCTTTATTGTAAATTGATGTTTAATCGAATACACTTGTGTCCATAAAGTATAACAGAGTTATTGAATCAATTAAATGGAACAAGAACAATACCTTCAGTACCTGCTAAAAGGTACATAATTAAACTTGAACACCAATAAACAGGAATAATAGCTCCAATTAATATACCACCACCATCTTATTTCTGGATGTGTGCAGAAAATGAAATCAATACGAATTTAACAACTCAGTAAAAGTAAGAACACAGGAAAAAAAGCAGAAACGCATTTGCATTGAATTGAATAACATATCGGAATTGCAGCTTCTTCAGTTGTAGGTCTTGAACATTAAACCAGATCCCTGGAACTTGCTCTCCATGACCTTCTGGATGCGTTCAGCCATTGCAGGAGTCAGATAATTGGTCCACTCTCCAACTTGTCCCTTCCTAAAGAATGCACTATTTTTCACTACACCTTCAATATATCCAGTCTTGTTCACCTCCAAATTCTTAAGATTTTCAAAGCTGCATAGCCTTGAGATTTCTTCTATCAGGCCTTGTTTTTCTTCCTCCAACGAGAAAGGGTACCCCAGAAACTCAGCAATCTTCTTTACTTGAAATGTGATATCCTCTTTGAGATCCTCGTACTTTAGAAACAACACTTTTTGAGGATTCTTCAAATGGGCATCCCAATATCCGAGCATATTGTCCCAAAAGGGCCCGTAGGGATGAATTCCTGGCAAAACATGTCGAAAGCTTCATCTATTTCAAGTGGCACTATGTCATTTTCAAACTTGACTTCCAGAGAGAAAATGCGGTGTGAGATGAACTGATCCAAAGGATTTCTGCAGAGGTAGATAATTTTACATTCAGATTCACGGATGGAATCAGGAAGGATTTTGAAAGGCATGTGGGTTGAGAAAATTCTTGGACTGGAAAGGTGTTCGAGATCAGGATTTTCTTGGTCCCGATAAACATTGAACTCTAAGAAAGGCACAAGTGTGTGAGGAAGACTAGTGAGTAAAGGGCTTTGATCAATGGTGTAAACACTGCGATTGACTATGGAAAAGGTGAGTGCTTTCAACCAGGTGGTTCCTGATTTAGGAATGGTTGCCAATATTATGTCACAGTCTTTCGCTTTGAACTACTTTTGAAGGGATAATATTGGTCAGAAGGATGCTACTGGACACCAAAAGCCACCGTATTTAGCGAGCCGACGGCCATCCCAATTTGTCTGTTGCTCAAGTGTTTGGAGCAACTCCTGGACCTCATCCGTGTGACTATTATCAACTTCAGCAGAAGAGCAATTTGGGTCTTCTTTTTTCTCCATTTGAAAGACCAATTCTCCTATATATTTCCAATGAACAGCTGACTCATGCATCCCTTTTATAGTACCTGATTTTGGAGTGGGAATCTTTACAGCATTACAAGATAAGTGTAGGCAAGTGGCCAAATAAACAATCGTGTAAGAAAAATAAAATTTATGCACTTAAAAAAGATGTTATAATGGATTCCATCGAAAACTCAACCAACCACTATAGATATTAATGGGTATGGAAAATTTCTCATTTCTCCCTAAAGTAATCCATTAATGTACAAATAAAAAGATGTTTTTTTGGGTGAAATTCAAAAACAAAATTATAAGGACTTAATCCCAAATAGATAATATCATTATTGTAGAGATAAGTGAGGAAAAACCAATCTATATATTTCTTTGAGATGGTGTGGAAAAAGAAATATAAAAAATGTCAATCTCACATGGATGATTATCAGCAATCAATCCACAACTGATCACCAAAGTCTTTAATTTAATGACTAAATTTAATTAATGGACAACTCCCCAAAAATTCACATAATTATCGATGGGGCATCTAACTCTATCACCACCTAGATTTAGTGCCTCATAGCGACTTAATTTATTAAATCTTGAATATAAGAAAAGCTAATGTTGCACATGCAGAGGATTAACAATGCTTAATTAGATAACAGTTGAATATAAATAAAGCTAATGTTGCCAGAAATACACACTAATTTTGTATGGTTGCAATGATGACTGTATTGCCATTAAAAATTATTAAATAACTTCTTCATCAAAAAACTTATGTTGTCAGAGAATAGAAAACACGCTCCATATGTGCAAATGATACTTTTTTGTAAAGCATAATATGTGAGACTCTTTTTTACAAATGAACGAGTGGCAACGAGTTTTGAACTCATTTGACTTGATTTTTGTATTATATTGAATAACTGACTCATTTAAAAATTTAAACTATTTTACAAGGAGGATAAATATTTGACATTTAATATATTTAACAAAGACAATGAAATCAATTTCCATATTTCCTGTGAGATGGTGTGGAAAAAGCATTCACAAAATCTTAGTCCAGTAATTCCAGCTTTCGAAGGTACATGACTTTATACATTGATTATTAAACCTCAGTCAAAGCACGTAGCTGTAATACAAATTTTGTGTCTGTAAAAATAAGAAGAAAAGAAAAATAGTACAAAATTGAATTTGTTTAATTTAACAAATAAATGTGAATATAATTTCTATTTGACCATATGATTTATTGATTCAAGAACATGATCTTCAAATTTTGGATTGCTTAATTGCACATTTTGATCACCTTCAAAGTTGGATTTAATTTTTAATAACGTTAATTAAAGAGTTTAATACCATGATCATGAATTAAATGTCATTATTCTAATGAGCTCCGCAACCAATACACTAAAGAGAATTTTAGAATCTCCTCCAATGTACCTCTTACTTGAATGTAAAATTTTTTGTCTAACTTTTTAAAGATGACCCTTATTTATACTCATCGTATGAGGGTTCTTATCATTTTTATTTGATAAAGCAGCACGCTGTGATTGGTCCTTTGTTATTTGATTGACATTTACTTGCTTAATCACAAAATGTGATTTGAATTACCATAATATTAATTTTTACTTCTATAATTTGCATGGTATGATCTTAATTGCCAAAAATATTATAATACATTGTAATATTTAATTTTTCTATCAATTAAATAATATTTAAAAATAATTAGAAATATAAAATTAATAAAGTATATAACATATATCAATGCATAATTAGTAATAAATTTTTAATGTCTACGAATTTCCCATAGAGATGTGTTCATATGCATTTATTTTAACAAATGCGAAAAGTGAATGAGTTTGAAAAATTTTCATTGTCAAGATTAAGTCACAACAATTTAGTTGAATCTATATGAAATATGGAGACATTTCTAACTCATATCAAAAAAGCTCTTTAATTGACTTGGTTTGAATTTTAAACAGTTTATCCTTATATTAAGTAACTATTGAGTTTTTTTTTTTTTTAAATTTATAGATAGTTTAAACTTGAATCAAACAGTTCTTTAATTTTAATTTGTTGATAGTTTTCATTTGTATCAAGGAATCTTCATTTCAAGAATTTGCTGGATAATATATATTCGTATTGATGCGTGTTCAATTTAAAATTAATTTTTTTTTTCAAGTGTGAACTTTTTTAGTATTCATAATCAAGTGTTTGTCTTATTCTTATAGCTAACATTGTCTTGAGGTGGAGGGAGGTTTGACATGACCCCTGCCTATATATTAATAAAATCAAAAGTACAAAATATAATGCAAAGAAAAGGAAATAAGTAGCACTTCCTCTCTTTACAAACATGAGACCTAAAGAAAAATTAATTCCACAACAAAGGCTACTCCTACTGCACATTTTTAAAACATAAACAAGGAAGAGCCAATTGATCGATCTTGAGCAAGCCCTATACTTTCTTTGGCACGGCTTGAGGTCCAAATCTCAGAAATAATTTACTGACCACCGTCATATTAGCAAGTTTATCTGCTACTAGGTTGCCCTCGCGAAATATATGTGAAATTTTAACATCAAAGCAAGCAAGCAAGGATTGAATTTCAGCTACAAGGAGCTGTAATGTCCAATGGCAAGGAGATTTCCATTCAATGAGGGATATTGTAATTGTAGAATCAACTTCAATCCAAATTTTATCCAAGTTCATCTCCTTACAGATTTGTAACCTGCATAAGATGGCTCTTAATTCAGCAACATTGTTAGTAGCCACTTCTATGAACTCGTGAAAGCCTTGAATCATCGCACCACTGGAGCCCTGTATACTGGCCTCATGTGCCCGCTAGTATAGCGTGTCCTCTACTAGAGTCATCAGTATTAAGTTTTATCCAGCCATGATCAGGTCTGAGCCAACACACTTTCTGCACTCTAAAATCTGAATAACTAGCTTGCACCGTCTGTTCTCCCTTCCAACTGATCCAAGAAGCAGCATTCAAATAAGCAAGCACACCCTGTATAGTTTTATGCTGCGTAAAAGGATCACCTCTACGTTTTGCTGCATTTCGTGCCTTCCAAATATTCCAGAGTATTAAAACCCAAATGACAGATTTAATGTGATGCTTATCTCGACAATTTAAAATTAAATTTATTAGATAGTTTATACACGTATCAAGTAATTTTTAAATTAAATTTGAATTTATTAGATTGTTTATACTCGTATTAAAGAGTATCCATTTGAATTTGATTTTTAAACCTTTTATACTCTTGCTAATGAGTGTTTCATTTGATTTGACTTGTGAATATTTTATACTGTTATCAAGGAGATTTTTAATTTATTTGAACTTGTTGATAATTTATACTCATGTTAAAGAGTATTATTGACAGTTTATTATACTCTTATCAAGGAGTAGTTGAGTAGGATTTAATTTAAAAATTTAAGATAGTTTATGTTTGTATTTAGGAGAATTGGAAAGTCGAAGCCAACAATTGTTAATTATGATACCACATCTTCTTCATAGTTACCGTTTGAGTATTTTTATTTGTTAAAATTTATGCTTATCTCAATTTCATGTTCACGAGCTACTAATTCTCCAAAAGATTTTGGTTTGATTTTTCGAACCATGTAGCAAATGCTCCAGTACATTCCTTAGATGCACATCTCAATTGTAGAAACTTTACACAAAATATCTTTGCAATTTAATGATAAATTTTATTGATATGTTCAAGCACATGCTCATTTTTTTTTTTTATCGTGGGTTAACAAGCTCAATCATAATAATAGTATGACGAGTACTATAGAAGCAACCAAGAAACTTGATTTGTAAATCTCCGTAGTTGTCAATAAAGTTGGTTCAAGAAAAGTAGAGACTTCCAAGAATGGAACAAACTGCTTGATTAAAAGAACTCCATGAGTTCCAGCATTATTGCATATTTCATAAAAGGGAGTAATATGTTGTCTTGGATCTCCATTGCCATCAAATTATTGAAATTTTGGTGGAGGTAACTTTCAGACAATTTCATTTGCTCAACCCTTTTGGTGTAAAGCTTCTTGCACATTTCAAGAGAAGGGTGATGTTGAGCCCTTATCGTTGTACTAGAGAAGGATGTTCCTCAGAAATATATATGTCGTCATATTGTACTCTAGGGGGAGGAGCTCCTAGGGGAGACTCTCTCACACTCGTAGAATACTTGGGCATGTTTTGCTACTGTTTCCACCATTACTTAGATACTCCCCAGGGCTTTTCCTGCTTCTGCTTTGTTCTCATAGTGACCGAGTAGTCTCCCAATCTCAACAAAAAGATTTTGAGGTCATTCTAAGGTTAATGCTCGGCTGCTTATTGGGACATTGTCCTTGCTCATGTGATGTTATCCCTTATACTGGTCATTTAAGCATTTACGTCACCAAGATTGAGGTTGTGGGAGGAGTTGCTTTAGGGATACTACCACGAGGGGTATGTACTCCTCCAAACAGCCTCTAATGTCGAGTGGTATTGCACCTACTGCGAGGGATTCTTTTATAAATAAAGACGAACCTCAAAGGGGGATTTGTAATACCTCAAGGGGGCCATTTACAATGTTGAAAGATAACTGATTTTTTTTGTAATTAGGCTAAACTTTAGTGATAGTTTATTTTAATTTACCCTAAAACTTTTGCACTTAAAGATTTTTACAAATAAGAAAAAAGATGAAATAATAGATGTGACTGAAAACCAACCAACCCCTAGATATTAATGGGTATACAAAATTCTTCAATTCTCCGTGAACCAATTAAGAAAGGGGCTGATTGATACGTGTAGGAATGAAAACATATAGGAATTTAATGAATATAGGAATAGAATCATAGATGATGGGTATATCGTTTCTCATACTTGATATGAATAAATAATGAGAAAGGAATGATATTTTTTACATTAAGTTGAATTTTAAATTATTAAATTTATAAATATAATATTAAAAGTAAAACACGGAAATTATAATTATATAATCTAACTTCTAATCTCACTTGATAATTAAAAGCCAATCTATAATTATTTTTTTTGAGATGGTGTGGAAAAAAATGTAAAAAATGTTAATCTCACATGGATGATTATCCACAACTTATCAATGAGTAGTTGAGTAGGATTTGATTTAAAAATTTAGATAGTTTATACTCGCATGTAGGAAAATCGGAAAGTTGAAGTCAATAATAGCTAACTATGATACCATATCTTCTTCATCTTCATCATCGTTAACATCACTTGGATATTCTTATTTGCCAAAATTCATACATATCTCAATAGCATATTCATTAGCTACTAATTCTCCAAAAAACTTTCATTTAATTCCTTAAAGTATGTTGAAAAGACCCTAGCACATTCCTTGCACATCTCAATTACAGAAGCATCACACAAAGTATCTTTGCAATTTAATGATAAGTTTTAAATGATATATTCAAGCACATGTTCATTTTCTTTTTGTCGTAGGTTTACAAGCTCAATCATACTAATAGTATGATGAGTACTATAGAAGCGACCAAGAAACTTGCTTTATAAATCTCCCTAGTTCTCAATAGAGTTAGGTTCGAGATCAATATACCAATCAAAAAAGTAGAGTCTTTCAAGGATAGAACAAATTGCTTGATTAAAAGATCTCCATGAGTTCCAACATTGTTGCATATTTTGTTAAAGTGAGCAATATATTGTCCTGGATCTTAATTACCATCAAATTGTTGAAATTTTGGTAGATGGTAACTTTCAAACATTTTCAATTACACAATCCTTTTTGTGTAAGGCTTTTTGCACATTTCAAGAGGAGGGCGATGTTGAGCCCTTATTGTTATACTAGAGGAGGATGCTTCTTGGAAAGATACATGTCATCGTATTATACTCTAGGGAGAGGTGCTCCTAGGTCAGACTCTCTCACACTGGTAGAACACTTGGGCATGTTTTGATATAACTTCCACCTTTACTTAGATACTCCTCTTCAGGGGCTCTTCCCATTTCTACTTTGTTCTCTCATGGACCAAGTAGTCTCCTAATCTCAACAAAAAGATTGGGAGCTCATTCTAAGGTTAATGCTCGATTACTTATTGGGACGACATCCTTGCTCATGTGGAGGTATCCCTTATACTGGCCATCTAAGCATCTTACATCACCAAGATTGAGGTTGCAAGAGGATTTTCTTCAGGGGTACTACTACAAAGGGTATTACTCTCATTGAGCGATCGTCTATTACCTCTAATATCAACTAATGCATCCTTTATTAAAGCTAACATAATCTCCTATGTACTGTCACTTAAATGGGCACTTCTTGTTATGGAGGTGGCACATCGCGTTGGGGGCAGCACTTGTGGATGATAATATACTCCATTATCTTCATGTCTTCACTCCTACTGGCATCATGGACACTGGCTTCTCGAGTTCTTTGTCTCATATCCACCCTCAATGTCAAGGTACGTGTTTTCACAAATAGTCCAAAGTGATGTGACTAACCTCTAACCCTGGAGTGATATTGGCAATTCCTCTGCATAGTGTGCAACGTGTAGGTGACTTTTGGGCTAGGGTCAAGGTCAGCTCCTCCTAAGTGTTTAATTGAGCGATGATCTCCTACCTACAACACGAACAAATTATTAGTGTTCTTATGTGGTAGGATACATGCATTGTTTGGGCCTCTCTTACTCTTGAGCCTACTGGACTGGCCCTTTTTATATTATTAGACTCTCTACGTTATGATTGGGTCTATCACTAATGAGTAAGTGAATTTTGAAAAATTGAGGAGGAGAAAGTGAAGAATAGAAAAGATGGATAGAGCAACTCATATTCATATCTAGTTCAAGGGGCAGAGTGAACTTTAACAATAGATATATATTCTATATGTATGTAAATATGATAAATAAAATAGAAATTTGCTTCTCATATATATAAGGTAAGTTGGTCATGTTATAATTCATCATTAAGTGATGAAAGTTGAATTGGCTATTATTTATCCTTTTTTCTAAAAAAATTATGAAACTGTTTTTTCGAAACACAGGAGGTAATACACCCCTTTTCAAAAATATAGAGGGTAAAATGCTATCTACACAAAAAGATAGTGACAGGATATCCATCTAATAGAACAAGCAATCATGAATAATTAATATGAAATTTTCATCTTAAGATGCTTCAACAAACTAAAAATTCTAGCAATTAGTAGGATAAACACCGATATATAGCATATAATTTAATACCATGTTTATTTGAAACTTTCTCCTTTTTAACTAATATGTTATCTAACGTAGTATCCATATTAGATTACATAATTGAATAGAAAATGAAAAGATCAAGAAATACTTGCTATAAAATATAAGCAGAAAATCTTATCAGAATATAAATTGAAAATGACAACCGCTAAGTCTTTGTATATCTATACACTATCAATTATTTAAAAAAAAAATGGCATTTGAACTAACAATGTAATTTATAATTTTTTATAAATTGGAGATAATTTTTACCGAAAATTACGAAATTGGCTAAAATGTTGCATGTACTGATCATGTGCTCAGCTAAATTTGAGGATTTTGCATTCCAGCAAATTCAACCTAGATGGACAAAAACCAATCTATATGAATTATGGACAAAGCTGACATGGATAAAATAGTCCACTTGGACCGTGACTTGGGAAAAATACCCATTTTGCATTATATTTTGCTTCTTATGTAAAAAATGAAAACAAGTAAACATTATTAATAATTTTTAATACTTTTTTATTTTTAGTATATTTTAGTAAGCTATATTGTTAAATAAAAAATTGATGGGTGAAAATTTTATATATTTTAAAGTAAAAATAATTTTTTTTAATAAAATAATAACAACTATGTTATGGACTAAAAGTTATAGGTGATAAATTTATATTTTTTAAGTAAAAATTAGAATTTTTATTTTTGAATAATAACAATGACTTATTTGGAATAAAACTATTTTTTTGTTCTTTTTCCTTTCCCTCTTTTTTCTTTTCCCTTTTTTTTCCCTCTCTAGTTCAATTCCTCCCCTTCCCCAAACCATCGTATTCCGCTGTTGCCCACTGCTGCCTCGTTGCTGCACCCAGACCTCATTGCAGCTACCCCTCTCCCATCAACCAAGAACCACTACCAGCCCACATCCATACTAACAACCATAGCCACCCAACCCACACCACTTCTGATCAAGCTAAAATCTTCAGCAATGATTAAGAACTTTGATTCAAAATAGCTCGATCACGAACTGGGTATGAATTGGACCAAAAATAATGTTAGAGAGTGTTGAGTTGGATTTATACCAATAATTCGTATGTCTTTTTATTTAACATTTGATAAAAAGGCATACGAATTGTTAGTATAAAACCAATTCAACAGGGAGTGTCCAGCAAAAACAGTCCAATGTTCAAGTCAGTAACGTAACTAGAGCCTCAATCTTTTAATCAATATCAATGACTATATTGTGCGTACAAAATAAACCATACATTCAACTTCTTTTTATAGTAGTTCGTCACAATGATAGTAATAGGAAAGGATTCTATTACCTTGTAGGGATAAGGCCAATCTTTAGGAGAAGATATGATTGATCTCCTAAAATTTCGCTCATTAACATATAATAGTCTTCTTTCATTTCTAGTATTCTAGTGTAACAACACTTCCTCATCTCTAAAAGCAGTAGCCGTCTGTCCATACTTATTTCTAGTCTGAATATATCAATTCAAACATACCAACTCGGGCATATCGAAGCCCTTTGAACAATTCTACTTTTACCCAGCTCGACTATAGGTATCTCTTCCCTAGCAATGGACTGACCAGCCTATCATCAATCAGTAACCATCAGGGCTAATAAAATTTGATATTACTTATGAACCTAATTCAGATTTGGCCCAACTAGGCCCATTAAGAACGGGATAGTTCTATGCCATATCAACTAGTCCCCCCTACTCTGTTTGAGTAGAGATTGATCAAACAGAGTAAGTTGTTATTATACAAATATGAGCTGGAATGGTGTTGCTTCAATAACCTCAACTACCCGCCACTTAGCATTAAATGTGGCACACTCTGTAATTCGTGCTCATCATGGCTCATAAAAGCTCGCACTTGATTTGAATTTGAAAAGGCAGTTGTCATTGTAACTGTCATAGTTGATTCATCCATACATGTGTTCATCATCCATCATTCAATCATTCAATCATGTACAACTATTAAATAGGTTGATCTGAACCTTACACGCGGAGTATCAATCAAGGCTACCAATCAAAGCACCCCTTCATCTTCCTTTCAAACTCCATAAAAAAGCTATCCTTCACCACGTTCACACTTTCTACAGTTGGATTTTTACATACAAAAAAAACCTAGCTTTTTTGAGTAAATTCCAGACACCTGCTTCTGGCTACCTTCGACCCTCTTTTCTGCTCGTTTTTGTCATTCAATTCCTTCCCTCCATTGAATAAGTATGAACTTATATATTTTCTTTTAATTTTGTAATTTAATCATCAAATTTCCTTCAAGCTCTCTTTTTTTATTATATATATTTTTTCCAATTCTATTACTTCTGCAACTCTTCAACCTTCAGCTATGTCTGACTTAGATGATACCTGAATGATTAGCTCTGTTGGTGGTCTTCCATCTTCCCCACTTATCTCTATAAGATCTAGGAATAGTCATCCTAGTTTATCCTCTGTCTAAATGGAGAAATGACTTATTTTTGTAGAGTTCCTTGTCTTGACTCTAGGGCTGAACGACCAATTCGACAGTCTTTAGCCCTTGCGAATGAGTCAAGCGATAAACTTATCATCCACGAAGAAGTACATCATAATATCTCTGTAGCTCTAATTGAACCCCTGGACCTCCTCTGTAGGCCTAGCTCTCCTCTTCCAATAGCTATCCCAATAGAGGTTGTGACCATAGTTGCTCTATCTGGTACCTCATCCTTACCAGAACTTCCTCTTTCTATAGTGTCTCGGCAAGCCTTGGAAAAATCTTCGCTTTGAATTTGATATTCCAGTTAACCACGTACTTCTCAAACCTAGTCTTGACCAAAGGCTAGACTCATCCCCCACATTATTTGTGTTTCTTTATAGATCAATTAGAAGCTGGTCTATGCTTTCCAATCCCTCAACTTTTCATTGATATATTTGTAAAATCTAAGATTCCATTGAACCAGTTCATCCCAAATGCCTTCCGGCTTAAGGCCTATTTTGCCATGGTAGTCGCTTACCTTGGAGTTGAACTTACTGCCGATCTCTTTCACTTCTACTTTCAAGTCAGGACTTCAAGCCCTCGCTAATTCTACATCACTCTTGGGGTCAAGCCAAATTATTTGTAGGAGCTCCCTCCTCCAGTAAGAAATGGAAATCTAGGTATTTTTTTGTGTCCACTTCTCACCCTTGGGTCTTTCCTATCATCTGGGTTTGGAAAACACCCCAGTAGAACAAAATTCACTAGAGAGCTCATCCTCAAGCATTCATGAGGCTTCTCACTTAGCTCAATGAGAATACATAAAATGTTACTAAGTTGACAGATTCTCTCTCTCTACTTTATCATTTTGGGTTGAGCCCACTCAAGGTCAACCTACCTCAGCCACTAGGTGCTTTCCAAATTTTCTATTCTATTTACTTTTCAGTTTGGTCATTAACTTTTGTCTGTATTGTGCAGATTCTTACTTTGGTGAGATGTTGTACTCTTTTGAGGAACAACAAGGGACAACTACAACTTAACCAAGGGCAAATCCCCCATCTGCCCAGCATTCTACAAATACCATCTGCTTTGGTCACCAGTTCTCCAGGTCAAGCCCTTCTTCTCAACTCCCGACTTGCAGGAGGCTCGACTCTCAATACTCCACCTACTCTTAGCACTATAGATCTAGAGATTGAACTGAACCAGCCACACCCCCTACTCCTTGGTCTAGCCGTCCAGATAAAGGCAAAGGTTGGCTCCCAAGAAGACCTCAAAATCTCATTATTCGAAGAAATCAAAGACTTTGATGGTTCAATCTTCACAAGGGAAAGATGCTCCAATCCATTTCGTGCTGGAAACCAAGGATGGAACTATTTTTCCTCTCTTTTCTACAGAACTTTGTTCCTCCATAGGATAGGAAAATTATTAGCTAAGCAATTCTCAAAAGTTGAACTACGTGGCTCTTCACCACTCTAATATACATCAGTCATAATTCCCTTATCTAAATATCTTGATACCCACACGCATATTTGACTACGTATATCATTTTTAGACTACTGTGATACTCGTAGAGCTTCTTTCTAAATGGAAGGCTGGATCTCCCTTATTTTCTATGCTAGTGAAAAATTCATCATTAAAAAAAAGAGTTAGCAGCTATGAAGGTAACAATAACTAGCAAGGCAAGAATCTATCCAAGTTGGAGAAAGATGCCGAGTTAACAACGACCAAGAATACTTCTTACAAATCTCAACTTTTTGAACTCGTGGCCAAGAAGAACTTCTGCCTCATATTTTTAGTGCAGGAAAGAAAATCCAAGCTTAAAGAAGAAGGTTATAAGCTTGGATATGATTAAAGAATGAAGACAGGTTATGATAAGGATATTATGGATACTTGGGCTCCATAGATGGACAAAAATTCCTCCAAGTGTACCGCCATGAGATCCAATCCAACTTCCTCAAATTTACTATTAAAAAACATACCATCTTGACCTTCCTTAAAGGTGATGAGCCCAGTGCAACAGGTAAAAACTCACCTGTCCAATATATATGACCTACTCCACCTGCAAAGCCAAAGAGTAAGGTCTCTACACGTAGTAGATCAACCCCTAACTCAATCTGTTTGTAGTAATCATAGAACAAAATATTCGCAGAACTCCCTGTGCCCACAAAAACTCTTGCCACATCATAGTTTGCAATAGAAGTTGTGATAACCAGAGCATTATTATGAGAAACCTGAAAGCCCTTCTCGTCCTGTGGTCCGAACTGGATTATTATTCCTTTCGTAACTTGATTTACTTTGTCTTTTGTGCTTCCTGCACATTAACATATTTCTCTGCTCAGGCTAGCATCTCATCAAAAGTCTTAGCAGGTTTCTTGGCTGAGGACCTAAAAAACTCTCCATCATGGAGTCCTTAAACCAAGGCATTTGACAAGATATCTTATGAGGCAAAAGGGTACTCTAGGGAAGCTATGGTGAACCTTTTAATGTAACTTCTAAGTCCGTCGTTCTCTTTCTACTTGAGGCTAAATAATGTCAAAGAAGTCTTTTAGTAGTTTCTGCAATTGGCAAACTGATGCAAGAACGCCGAGCTAAACTCGTCAAAGTTATTGATAGAGTTTAGAGATAATTGACTAAACTACTGCTATGCTGATTTAGTCAATGTAGTCAGAGAAACTCTATATTTCACTCCATCTATGTACCGATAGAGTAGAGTTGCATTCTCAAACCTACAAACATGATCCCATAGGTCTGCAGTTCTATCATATTCAAAGTTAAGTTGCTTGAAACTGGGGGGCAGTTCATCTGCCATAACCTTCTTGGAGAAAGGGATTCCTTTCCTTTACACCATCATCTTCCTAATATCCTTTATTTTATTTCTCTCAAATCCTGATGGACATTATCTACTTTACGTAACATATCTGGATCATCATTTATTTTAACTTTTCTAGTGTTCTTTTTTGGACCAACTAAGGTATATCTTTCTTTATATATATCCTCTCCTGGTATGAACTTGTTCCTCTTTTTGGCCGCCATACCTCATTCATGTGGTTAGGGAGGAGGTTGTGTAGCTTCCTTCTGTTTTAATGTAGTGTTAACAGCAATAATGATCATACCTTGCAATTGCTCCAAGGTAAGTGCAATGAGTGTGGTTGAGCCCAGACACCCTCTATCTACTCCCCAATAGTTGGTGGACAAGGAACAGTAGCTGGGGTAACAGGTGGTTGTTCATCCCCATTCATGCTTTCCATATTAGGATCTCCCTTTCTGTCTAGGATGTTCTTCCAGCTCTTCGTTTAAAATTTTTGGGTGTATCTTCATTTGCCATTTCAGTTTGAATAACAAAATCTTTGAAACTTCAAAAAAATCTAATGAATTCACATGCAAATTCCTAGAAAATCCCTGGAGAATTTCAAGATCAATAATTGGAACTCGTGCCTCAACTCAAGATTCCCTACAGACGATGCCACTTGATGAAGTTAAAATCTTCAACAATGATCAAGAACCTTGATTCAAAATAGTTTGACCATGAATTGGGTATGAATTAGACCTACAAGAATGTTGGGGAGTGCCAAGCAAAAACACTCTGATGCTCAAGTCAGTAATGTAACAAGAGCCTCAATCTTTCAATCAATATCAATGAATATATTATGCATTTAAAATAAACCATACCTTGAACTCTCTTTTATAGTAGTTCATTATAGTGATAGTAATAGAAAATGATTCTATTACCTTGTAAGGATAAAACCAATCTTTGGAAGAAGATACGACTGATCACCTAAAACCTTGCTTATTGACATGTAATAGTCTTCTTTTCTTTCTGGTATTCTAGTATAACAATACTTGCTTATCTCTAAAAGCAGTAGCTGCCTGTCCATACTCATTCCTGGTCCGAACATATTAGTTCAGACATACCAACTCGGTCATATTAGCTCGAACATATCCAAGCTATTTGAACAGTCCTGTTTTTATCGAGTTTGACCATAAGTATCTCTTCTCTAGAAATGGGTTGACCAACCTATCATCAATCAGTAACCACCAAGACCCATAAGATCTGATATTTCTCATAAACCTAGCTCGAATTTGGCCAAACTAGGCCCATTAAGAATATAGCAATTCTATGCCACATCAACTCCCAACTCTCGTGCTCTCCATACCTCTCAACCCTCAGCTTCTCTCCCAGACTCCTTGGCTCGCCCCCCTCTACCCCAAACAACACACCACACCAAGCCTCTGTTAATTATTTTTGTTTCTTGAAAAATTATAAACCATTAATTTCAACTTAAATCTAATTGGCGGTATTTTTTCTTTTGAAAAAATAAAATGGAAATAGTTCTTTGATTTTGATTTTAGTGAGATAGGTCCATGGTTAGTTGTGTTGTGGTTGGGGTTTATGGTGGTCAGTTTGTAGGTGGTGTTGTGGTTGGGGTTTATTAGTGGTCAGATTGTAGGTGGAAGTGGTGACAACCAGCTGGATGATAGAATGTGTGATGGGGGTGGAATTTTTTGAGAAGAAGATAAAGAAAAAAAAATTGAAAAAATAAATAAAATGGAAAGAAAAAAAAGAAAAAGGTAAATATAATGTGTGTTTTTCCATGTCCTTGTCCGAACCATTGCGAAAGAATTGGTGACAAGTCCGACTATGATATCACTGTTATGAAGTTGTAGTACAAAACACAAATTTACAACTGAAATATGAAAAATAAAAAATTATAAACATTAAAATTTTATATGGAAAAGCTCCAAATAAATTGGATCAAAAAGCACGGGCAAAATATAAAAGAATTTCACTATTCAAAAGGATTATAACAATCTTTCTCTTGTACTAGGAAAAACACTCCAAAAAAAAACTACAACTATTTAGGAGAAACCTTTCTTCTTATATTTTCTCTCCAGTACTCACTCTCTTACTCTCTATTTTCACTCAACAATGGAATGTCTAGTTACTAAAATTCAATACATATATATAGGTTTGAAGAGGTGGTGAATACTAATTAATCTATGAACTTTCAGATGCAGCCATTAAAGTTGTCAACTTTTCCAAAGTGACTTTCAAAGTCTCAACAATGACGTTGCCAGTTTTCAAAGTGTCAAGTTATCAATTACCAAAATCACCAATTATTAAAGTGACTTCACCACCACAAAAGATGCAGAAGATTTAATAAGGTTCAAAAAGAAAAGAAAGAAGCAAACAAAACCCATTCTGCTTTGCTCCCTCAAACCATGGGTTAAATGTAGTCTAGATCCTTTGTTATAATTTGATATTAAGATTTATATGCATTTCACCAATACAGGTCAAATATATATTAATTTATAATTTTAATGTGGACATGGTGTGTTTGTCATGGCAAGAAGAGGGTATGCTTGTTGATAGACTAACTTGCATTCAGCTATGGATTAAAACAGAGAAAACAAGAATAGGAAAGTGTGAACGGTTGAAGAGAAATAAAATGCCAAGTAATGTTTTAAAATTGGAACTGCTCATTTAATCGAAACGAATCAAAAGCCATTGGTTCATGGCTGAATGAAAACTGCAATGAATCAATGGCTTCAAAATTATATTATAAGCAATAATTAATATACAAAAAATAGACTAGAAATAATACAAAATAAAAAACACATATAAAATATTAGCGTAATGGGAATCGAAAATACCCAAAATTAAAAAAAAAAAAAACCAACACACTTAATATTCTATGTATTAAGATTACAATGTTAAATTAGTCAATGAAAAAACATGTCAAAGAATCAAAGAAAAAAGAGAAGATTAAAAAGAAAAATAGAAATTTTTATTGCAATGCTTCAAAAATGAAATTAAAAGAAAAAAAAGAACTTAAATAGTTAAAGTTACAACCTACATAATAAAAAAACTAATATATCTTACTAATAAATAAATAAATAAAATATGTATTATAAATAACTCTAACATCCTCCTACAAACTCACAATACTGCTGCAAGAAGCATTGAAAACTTGCCAACCTAAAAATCAAAAGGCAGAAGCGGTTAGTATATAATACTTAATTTTGTTCCGCCACATGATTGTTTCCCAAGACCACGATTTACTGTCCAATAAAATATAAGCAGGACATGTTCTTCATATTTGTCTTCACCTTTTTCATTTTCATTGTAAATTGTAGATATTGGTTATTATTTCAAAGCCTACAACACTATATTAGTAATAAAATATTAAGTAATAATACAAAAATCATCCTAAATGAAACTTAATCTTGCTTCGCCACATGACTTGATTGTCTTCGCACAACTTAGTGTCCAACAAAATGTGAGCGGGACCTACTGATCTTGTTTTTTTTTTTTTTTTGTTTCGTTTCTTTATACTTAGTGGATATTATCTATTGTTTTGGAGAATTCGGCAATACAGAATAAATAAATATATATATAAATAAAAGTTGACAAAATGTTAAATAACAATATGAAAACCATCCTAAATGGTACTTAATCTTATTTCACTACACGACTTGATTGTTTTAAAGATCACGAGTTACTTTCCTGTCAGTTTTCTTGTCATGGACTAAAACTTAATGTCAATTCTAATGGATCTAATATGCTCAAAAAATCAAGAATCAAATACAAGAGATTCAACATATGCTGGAAATATCAATGATGATTACGATGCTTGAGAGATATTGATCTTTCACAACCCAATTACCCCATTGGATTTCTCTTGCTATGATGGAAGTAGAAAGAGAGAAGACAGTTTTTGATTTGACATTACGGACCATAACTCTAGGCAAATTTTTTATATAGAAATCAAATTAGACTATTCATGAACCTTACCTAGGTCATAATGTGGGTGTCCACATTATTAATATAATACCCATATGGATATTATTAACTCAACGTAATTTAGACCATTAGGTGGGTTCATAGAAACAACATGGCACTAATACAATTATATATAAATATATGGTCCACTTAATAGTGAATATTAATTTTCTAAAAATCTCCCACTTGTACCATACATTTACCAGAAATAATTATATCAAAAAATTTATGATAGTAATGAAATGCCATATTATTTCTTATTATCCATAAAGTTACAATCTAGTCCATTAGACATACTAGTACGGGACCAAAGCGTCCGTTGCTGCACTTATGAAATGGCAACTAGAACCCTCAACGATCATGACACTATTATATCTGAACGACATAGATCTAATATGGAATGTAGCATAGAAATTACATGTAGTGTGATCTAATTATGCCTATTTTCCACTAGTGCTTCTTACACTTAATTGAGATCAACCTTAGTCTTTCCACTTAATGCATTATCGCAACCTTAATATTAAACCACAATAGGATAGATAATAAAATGAAAAATATCATATATAAACTCAGAGTCTACTTGAAAATTTATCAACCAAACACTAAAGTGAAACAAAGTCGAAATAAGTGTCACTAATGAACATCTAATCTAAACTACAAACTCCCTCTAAAATGCACATCTTTAATCTAACAAATAACTCCTCCGGCTAATAGATAGATATAACCTGATATGGTTCTCTTACTATCTAAGCATCTAGTAAAATCAAAATCAGAATATCCATTGATCTCCAAATTTTTTGATCTCCGTTAGATGAGCATATAAATTCTTTGTTCTCTGTAAGTACCGCATAATCCTCTTTGTTGCTTTCTAGTGATCCACTCTAGAGTTACTCATATATCTGCGTGACATACCCACAATGAACGTAATATCTAGACTTGTACATTCTTGGGGCTTTGTTCAAGACTAAACTTATTTCCTTTAGACACGAAGTGTCTGTTGGTGCACAATTTTCCATAACAAACCAACTAAGCACCCTTTCAATATAGTTTTTTTGTGATAACCCAAAAATATATAGGGAGCGATCTCTGTGTATCTGTATTCCTAATAAAAAAGAGGCGACCCCAAAATCTTTCATTTCCAAATTCTTAGCAAGAAATCTCTTGGTGTCATGTAATAAGTCTATATCACTGCCTACAGTAGTATGTCATCGACGTATAGTACCAAAATGATAAATTTACTCCTACTGAATCTGTGGTGTATACAATCATCAAAAGGATTTACCTCAAACCCAAATTAGATAATCACTTCATGAAACTAGTGATACCAATGACGGGAAGCTTGCTTGAGACCATAGATGGACTTTTTGAGTTTGTAAACCATAGTCTTTGGATCTCATATACAAATTTTCAAGTTACACAATATAAATCATTTCCTCAGTGTCACCATTGAGAAACGCAGTCTTAACATGCATCTAATGTAGCTCCAGATCTAAGTGAGCCACAAGTGCCATATTACCTTAAAAGAATCCTTTTATGCCATTGGAGAGAACGTTTCTTTAAAGTCAATGCTTTCCTTTTAAGTGTAGCCTTTAATGAAAAGATGAGCCTTATATCTCTTGATATTGCCCTTTAAATCTCTTTTAGTACCAATAGGTTTCATACCTTTAGGCAATCCGATGAGATCCCAAAAGCCATTGTCTTTCATAGACATTATTGCATCATTTATGACATCGATCCAATTTTAAGAGTTTGAACTTTCTTTGACCTAAGTGAAGTTGATTTGATTGTCCTCCACTATCATATGTCATATTCATGTTCTTGGAGATAGATAACATAATCATTCGAAACCACACTAGTTCTTTTCTCTAGTGGACCTCTTTGAAGGTACTTGCTCTTGAAGTTGTTGAGTTTGCTTTTTATGAGCAACTTTCTCATTTGGAATAGGAAGTTCTTGATCATTATCTTGAATTGGAATTATATTTTGAATAATGGTACTATCTAAGTCTAAATGTCAATTGCAACAAAAGGAAGAGAAATGAATTCCTCATCAAAGATAATGTCTCTAATCTTATCTTCCCCCAAACTCAACATCTATAAGAAATCTAGGATTTGTCATCTCAAAGGACTTGCTCATGGGATCATAAAACTTATATTTCCCTTGACCTTTCGGAATACCCAACAAAATAATAGCTAAAAGTTCTTGAGTCCAGTTTTTTTTTTTTATTTGTCTTATAAGACCTTGCCTCAACTAGACAACCCTATATGTGCAGATGATTAATACTGGGCTTTTTCCAAATCCATAGCTCATAGGGATTTTTTGCTACAGCTTTACTTGGGACTCTATATAGGATATAAGCTGGAATTTTAAGTGCTTCACCCTATCGCGATTATAGCAAGGAAGAATGACTAATCCTATCCCTTACCATATCCTTAGGGGTCCTATTGCATCATTCAGCAACATCATTCATGCTAGGTTTGCCTGACATAATGTACTGTGGAACAATATCACACTTTTCTAAATACTTAGCGAAAGGTCCTGGATGATATTCATCTAATCTATCATATAAACCGTAGTATTCACCACCATAAACAGATTTGATGGCCTTAATTTTCTTATCAACTTTATTTTCAACTTCAGCTTTGAAAGCCTTAAAAATGTCCAGTAACTAAAACTTCTCGTGTATCAAGTGTGTGCACCCATGCCAAAATAGTCGTCTATAAACATGATAAAATATTGTTGACCATTCCAAGAAGCTATAGGGAATGGACCACAAATATTAGTATGTATCAGTTCTAAGACACTATAGCTCAAATTGGCACCTAACTTCCAATTGTTTGTCTGCTTCCTTTTTATGCACTCTTCGCAGGCTTGAAAATCTGATAAATCAAGAGGGCTAAGAATTCCATCAAACACAAGTCGTTCAATTTGTTGTTTTGGAATGTGAGCTAATGACTTATGCCATAACATAGATGAATTCTCATTTGTTAATTTTCGCTTTGTGTCTCTTAACTTAATATGCAAAGTTTCCATAATGGAAAATTTGACATTTAACATTTAACATGTATAGATTGTCAACAAGAATTCCAATACCAACAATATTTAAATCACGAATGGGACTAATTTTTTTTTTTTTTTTTTTAATGAACAAGTAAAACCAAATTGGTCCACATAGGAAAGGAAATTAAATTCCTTCTTATTGATGGTACTGCATATGTCTTATGTAAATTCAAATGAGCACCAAAATCTAAAAGCAATCTAAAATGCCCTATGGCCTCGACTTGAGTTGTGTGACCGTCGTGCACATATATGTATCTTTCAACATCATTTAGATTTTGGCTCTACAAACAACACTGCATAGATAAATTTATGTGAGTCATAGCACTAGAATATGAATGGGAACAAAAGCTAAATTAACTTGTGGAGCAAACATAAACGAGAAGTTTACCCTTCTTATTTTGCCAAGCCTTATAATTAGCGGAACCTTTCTTCATGCGGCCAATCTTCCCATAAAGTAACAAGGTAATTTCTCTTTTTTTTTTTTTTTTTTGCACCTTATAAACTGGACCACTTGCAGCTTCTTTTCCTTTGCCTGTCTTCCTCTGCTTTGCCTTAGAGGTAGTTGTCAAGTTAATACTTTCAGGCTTTTCACCTTTGATCTTATCTTCTTCTTTCACACAAATTGAAATGAGCTCATTGAGATTCTATTCTTCTTTCGGGTGTTGTATATAGTCTTTAGATTCCATGTTGTGCAGGAAGAGAGATAAGGACCAAGGCTACTAGTATGTCCTTAGACATATCTAACTTGAGTTCCTTAAGTTTTTCCACAAGATGAAACATATGCATTGTGTACTTCTTAATGTTCCCTTTGCTGCTATACTTCATTAAGATTAGTCTAACAAGGTTCTAATCATCTCAGCTTCCTTAATCATGAGATAATATTTCTCAAGTATGGCTAGAAAGCCTTTATCACTTTCTTCCTTTGGCAAAAGCCCCTCATAATTTCTAGAATGGAACATTTCATGATCATGATGCTCATCCGATTGGACCGCTCCTAGTTTTCACTGTATGTCTTCGGCTTAGTAGTACTGTCATCTAGATCCATACAACTTAGCACAATCATAATGGTCTCCTTCTAGGTCTTAAAGTTTATACCGTTAAGGATAGGTATGGAACATAAGCTGGCAAAACTATTTTTAGTAGCCAACAATATAAGTAGTTAATAAACATGCTCACAATACCACTAAATATATCTTTCCTAAGCATACAATCCAAAGAAAATATACAAATATAATATAATAATGATAGACAAGTTTTAGTGGGCCCATCCATGGCAAGGTACCTTGCACAACATTAATAAGCCTTCCTTTGGCTTGATTTATTAATTTGTAAGCGATACTCTTCAATGCAATAATCAAGCATTGACAGTAAAATCTTCCTTTGTGCTGATTTATTGTCCGCATAGAAATTTAATAACCATCACACTTTTTTTATCACGCGTGTGCATATTATTTGGCCAAATAATCACCTTTTTTTGGGCCGATAATTACCCATATAAACGATTAACACATAAAGTCTTAATATGTTTTTAAAAATAAATTTAATTAATAGAGGTTATTTTGACAACTTATCAATTAAATCTATCTATTTAAAAAATACTAGACATGTTTAGGTGCAAAGAAATCACATAAAAGTCCAAAACTTATATAAAAAAAAAGGTATTCTAAGCACCAGATTGGCACCTAAGCACCCTAAAGGCTACCCTCCAGGAGCCTAGGCGCTGGTTCATTAGTAGATGAAATCTGAAAATTTTTAGAACCTTAATTGCTTGAAAATTCTCCAATTTATTCTTATTTTGATTATTTTCAAGCAATTTTAGTTTATTTTAAACTCAAATCATGAATCTAAACATACATAATCATCATTATGCAAATATACTGTCATTTTTTTCTTCAATTCAGATACATAATCAAGAATTCATACATGTATTCATCACTTCAAAATCCACATATTAACTACAAATTCAATTAAGACATATAAATCAACAAATCTATATATTAGCACAATCAATTTTGATAATTCAAAATTGACTTAAACATGTTATTGTTTACCAAAACCAACAACCTAAAAGAACACAATTTTAACCTAACGCATGCACAAATCAAACATAATTATCTTAATTTAATTCTCAATTAATGAACATATTCATTCCTCTTTGATACCACTTGTTAGTTTTCTTTTCATGGATTAAAACTTAATCCTGATTCTAATTGATCTAATATGATCTAGAAAATCAAGAATTAAAATATGAGAGATTCAACATATACCTGGAATGTCCATAATGACTATGATGCTTGAGAGATAATGACCTTCCACAGTCAAACCTAATTGACCCTATGGATTCCTCTAGCTATGATGGAAGTAGAAAGGCAAGAGACAATATTTTTGATTTTACGTTGGGAGACCATAACCCTAGCTAATTTTATTTATATACAACTTTAAATAAAATATCCATCAATTTTAATTGGATCATAGTGTGAGTATCTATATTAATTCATACACATATGAATATTTTTTACCCAATTTAATTTAAATCACTAAGTGAGTCAACTTAATAGAAAATATTAATTTCCTAACATATCCAACAAAATGTACGGGAAGTAAGACCTGCTCTTCCTATCCTTTTATTTGCCCTTTTTCATTTTCTTTATATGTAATAGATATTATAGATTAGTTTGAAGACTACCACATTACGAAATATTGAGTAACAATATGGAAGTTCTCAAAAATGATACTTAATTTTGCTTGGCTACATGACAATATTGTTTCACAAGATCACCACTTTCTATTCAACAAAATGTTACTGGGACCTGTCCTTTCTATATTCTTTTTCCTTTTCATTTTCTTTATATACTCCCTCTATCTCAAATTTATTATTTTCAGTTTCTTTATGAAACGTTCCAAAATAGGGCTTAATTTGTTAAATATTTTTTTCCCAAAATTACAATTACACCACTAATTCTGAATGACTATTTTTTGGATCTCCTATAAAATTTTGTCCGATCAAATTAGACCCAAAATTTTAGGATGGAAGTTATCACTAATGATACTTAATCTCTTGCTTTGCCACATTGTTTCCCAAGATTAAGACTTAGCGTCCAACAAAATATTAGTAAAACCTGCTAACCTTTTCATTTCCTTTATATGTTGTATATATTATTTATCATTTTGATGAATACCGTAATATAAGAAAAAAAACTAATAACAAAATATTAAGTGATAAATTATCTTGCTTGGACACATGATTGTTTCACGAGATCACAACTTAATGTCCAATAGATTATGAGAAGGACCTGCTCTTCCTATTCTTTTTTCCCCCCTTTTTCATTTTGTTTGTCAGATATTATTTATTGTCTCAAAAAAACTACCACACTACAAGAAGAAAGAATATTAATACCAATATAAAAGTTATCACAATGAAAAAAATTCTTGGTCTGCAAGATATTAGCTATACTATTTTCATGACAGTGGAAAACAGTGCTAACGTTCAAATGGGTGTGATACCCATGATTTTAATAGAACTAATAAAATACACGTACTCATGTGATTCATATGATTTTATTCAATTAATTATATTATTTAATAGTAAAATTAAAATGTTGAGAAATACTTTATAAATAAAAAAAATCTTAGTAAAAAAAATTAATTCATAAAAAGTAAAACATTTCAGATACTTCAAAAATAAAGAAAAAATAATTGTTGAATGATATGAATGATTAAATAAAAAATATTTGATGAATTAATTTTAATGAAAATTCAAATGATAAATAATATAACTAACAAACTTCTATAATTCAAGTAATTAAAATTCAAACTAGTCTTAATTAGAAATATAATAATGTTTAATGTGTAAAATATCATTTGTCATTTTTTTATGTCATTCCGTGAACATTCTGTCTATACTTAAATTAAGTATGTCCATCACAAGTAATTAAATATTTTTTTTCTTTAATTACTTGAATGTTGGAATTATTTTTCACATTACTTAATTTTTTGGTATCGAAAATTTGTGCTACATTAAATCCAGCTTCAATGTTGTGTTGTCCTAACAAAAATATAATAATAATTACTATTGATAGTATTTAATATATACCTTAGGTGGAATAATGTTTGTACTTGCATTCAAAATTTATTTGTACACAATATTATTAGTCAAGTCTTTCCTCTTATACTTATGGTACCTAGTTTGATCAATACTTTGGTTGTTGACATTGAAATTCTTTCGAAGGAGCAACATAATTGGTTATGAGAAAATATTGAATGAGATAAATAGACACCAATATTTAGAATTGTTTCTCATTGACTTTGTTGATTATTATGGTAAAGCAAAGTGCAATAGAGAACTGTTTACGTTCAAATTAAAATAAATAACCTTCATTTTCAACTCACAAAAATTATAATTTAAGTATAAAGAGCTTTCCAGTATGTCGTCCAAACATAATCTCTTCATCAATTATGTTATTTTTGAATTTCTCGCATCCGTATGGAGTTAAAGAGTTCAAAAAATACTCCTCATAATAGTTGTTTGTGTAATCAATAGTTTCATATAACTATTGAGAATTCTTACTTCTCTAGAAAACATATAAATCAACTTATCATTCAAACTATCAATATGCTCATTTTTAGGGGCTAACATTGTTTTGTCATATAATGAGTTGAGTGAGAATTCTTATTTTAAATTAGGAAAATAACCCTATAAGTCATTGTGTTAAGTCTTTTTCATTGTTATACTCAATAACCATCTTTTCTGAAATTTTGATGTTATGTGAGTGTCAGCTGGTTCTCATTTTTTACACTAAGTAAAAACTCACTGAAATTTGGTACCTCATATTGTTTGACAAAGTAATTTTTTTTCATTTTGGGCCACAATTATGGTTTCAACAAACTTGCAAAAATAGTTTGATAGATTATTTTTCTAGGAATGATTGGTAGTACTTGTCTATAATCTCCACAAAAAAATATCACTTTTTCACTAAAATCTTCATTATTTACCATTACATCTTTGAATAATTTATCAACGTACTCGATGACCCACCATTTCGTCATTATTGCTTCTTCCCATAAAATAGTTTTGCTTTATACAACAGCTCTGCAGCTCCACTTTGTTTAAACATATTACATTCACTTGATTCATTTGTATCTATTAGTAATTTAAAACATGAATGTGTTATTCCCATGACATTAATGCAACAGCAATTCCAAACATCCCAATTGAAAGTGCTATTAGATTTTTGAATATAAGATAAACTAAAAATGCAAGGTATAAGAATGTTTTTCCTGTTCCACCAGATCCATCAATAAATAAAATACCACCCTTGTCCTTTTGTATGCAATCTAATATTATTGAAAAAAAAAATCTATGTTGTTTGGGATTCAATTTTAGCTCTATTTCATAATCTTTTGAATGTATTTCTATTGATATTTTATCTTGTATCTCACTTGAAAAATCTTTGTCGATGTTATCTAAATCAATAGAAATGTTTGGAAGATCATATAGACAAATGCTTTTTCCCTTGCTCTCCAAGAAAAAAATTCTAATTTTTCAAATTTTAGCAACTTGTAGTTCAACTGAGGTTTCTAGTTCTCTTTTAAAATCTACAAACATTGCCTCAAAGTATGTATTCTAAAGAATTCTCACATCTGTTGGTGCACAATAGGCCAAGATGATTATAAATAGTCTTCGCAGTTTATGTGGCATTTGAAAAGTAACAACTTCTTTTAAATATTCAATACCTTAGATCAGATTCTAGCAATCCTCTTTTTTTGTTTAGCTTCTTTGAAAGTGGATTATTGTATATCATTTACTATTAGAATCAATTTGGAAAGATGTTGGCCATCTGACAAGTAATCTAAGATAATATATTTCTCATTCAACATGATATTCAGTATCTATACGTCCAATCACATCTCTTTTCTTTCTTTCTTTCCAAAAATTATCTTGTTTGTCTCATATATAGTGCTCTAGAAATTCTCTATAAAGATATTTTCTTGTATTTTCACTTTTAGATCACATAAAAAAAATATTATGTGCTCATTGTTGATTTAGGAGGTGAAACTGCAAGTTGATAATTATAAAAAATATCTCATTTAAATTAAATTCATCTATTCTCTACAATATTTCTTGAGCAGAAACCCACCGAACATATTGAAAATGTTTAATTTCCTCAATAAAATTTCCATCATCATTGTGGATGAAGATGAATTGTCACTCTATTATATTCCTTATAATTATATTTGTAGAGATATTTCATTATTGTCACTCCTGAACATATCTTAATGGTGATATGATAATTTTATCTTGATAGTAGATATAGATTACAAGGCACTACCCACTCATTATTCAGTTGTGCATGTTGAACTTGAACTATCAATCCCTTTTTTTTTTCTTTTGTAGATTGCATATCCATCTTTATCTTGTATTGTACTTTCACAATATGATCATGGATAATAATATTTGCACTTTTTGTGCACCATACATGAATTTTTCAATATTGCAATAGGTGATAACATCCATAATAAAGTTTTATTACATGTTTGTGGCCTGAATGTGTATGGACTACAATGCTTTGTTTGAACGGTATGTTAGTATTATTTTCTTCAACCCATATTGCTGCAATTTGGTCAGCTGTTGGAGAATTATACACTCGTTGATCTAATTTCACATTTTTTGATATTTGGAGTTGAAGTTATCCTTTGAAGGATAATTCTTTAATCTGCTGAAGATTTTTACATATGGATTTACCTCTAGAACCTTTATGAGTTTTTCCACAGTAACTTCAGATAAAGTCGAGTTTTCTACCTCATTTTTTATTTCAACAAAATACAATTAAAAATGACCAAGATTATCTTCATTGAGAATTAACCTTGGAAGGTCATGATAGACCATTCCCTCTACTTGAAAAGTAAAAACCTCTTGTCTCGATAGCCTTTTCTAAGTCAGAAGTAAACAACTCATACAATTCATCCGGAACTTCAATAGGTGCAAGTTTAATTATTCCATTATCGCAACAAAAAGTCAAAGGCTCATACCCAAATCTTACAACACCACAATGAATGCAATTGGGTATTTGTTTCAATTCATGTATCTTTGAATAACTAGTTCATAAAGTATTGAACATAAAATGAAAAAAAAAATTCAAATATTCTGGATTTTATAGTAAGGCATATACTAGAAAACATAAGTTATTAACCTTTTTGTTTTAGTTTCAATACATAAACATAAAGACAAATGTCTTTCTATTTTTTATTTCGTTGCCAAGTAATCAACCTCATTGTTTCTAGTATTCTCATTTTGCACAATTTATTAGAAAACCTACATACTATCTTGTATCTTTCATTGCTATGTAACCCATTAATTATTTCTTTTTTTTTCTTTTTTTATGTGTATTCTTTGTTTCATTTGGTGCAAGATGTACCTTATTCATGTCCAATATTATAAGACAAACTAATACCATGATTTTATTCATGCTATTTAAGAGTTCTATATTTTTCTCTAATTATTTTTATGAAAGTTTTAAATGAATTAAGAATTGAGATACATGTTTCTATATTGAATTTGACCAGAATTTTCCCATGATTTTCATACATCAAGGTTCGTGAATCGACAATTAAAAGTTCCACATACAAGAAACATAATTATAACCAAAATTAGTTCAACTTTGAATCCAAAAATAAAAATAAATATATCTCTATATTGGAGTTAGCCAGATAAACCTAAGTCGAATAGAAATTCCTATATCATAATTTTCCATTTATAAGTAATTTTTATCTTTCGTTCTTCCTTATTTTATTCTCTTTTATTTTATTTGTTTGGTTTTCAACTTTCTTACTCAGTAATGTTTATTATTTGTTTCAACTATAAGTCTAGTTCAACTTGATTTTCTTTTTTTTCCTTAGTTCTACATTATTTTGTTCTTATTCTTTATTGTTTCGTTTAATCCTAAATTTATGGAGTTTATAATTCACTTTAAAGACTAATAATGTAAATACAAAATTTCTTAGCTATGCATCAAGTTGCATCATTTTATGTATTATATAGTATTATTCTTCCTCATTAATCTTTATTTTTTGTTTCCTACTAAAAATCTAGTTCAATCTGAAATAAAAAAATTTTACGAGAAAGAATTTTAAAATACTTTATTGCCATTAAAATTAATGCCAAAGGGTCATTTTAGTCCAATCGAAAACACTAATTTTTAGGAGAAAGAATTGTAAATTATCTTACTGCCATTAAAATTACCATTAAAACTAATATGTCAAATGAATTAATATGTCAAAGGGCCCTTTTAGAATTTTTAGTGTTTGTTTCCTACTAAAAGGCTAGTTCAACTTGAAAAAAAAATTATTTTTTAGGAGAGAGAATTTTAAATTACCTTATTACCATTAAAATTAATATATCAAAGGGTCATTTTTGTCCAATTAAAAATGAGAAAAAAAAATTCACCCTTTTATAATAATATAATATATAATAATAAATAATATAATATAATATAATAGTATAATATAATAATATAATATAATATAATAGTATAGTATAATATAATAATAGTAATATAATATAATATATAGAGATAGATAGATCGGTGGAAAGAGAAATGTTAATAAATTTATATCTTTAATCGTAATTTATTGTAATTGTTGAGGGTTAGATTATAATATTTCTATTATTACTTATAATAATAACTTACTTGATAATGAGACAATTTTTTTTATTCATATATTTAAAATAGATTTACTTTATCTTGAAGTCTCCTCCACACACACGTCTTATACTCTCAAAACACTTCATTCATACTTCACTTTGATGAATAACAATCCCGTAAAGTTTGGAATACATACTCCTTTTATTTGTCAGGGTTTCTGCGATTTTGAAACACAGTATTACGAATATAAAGTTTGGATTTTTTTCTTCATGAAAACATTGGTATTTTGATATAATATTTTTCGTTTTACAATTTTATGTGTTTAGATTGAACATATTGCATTTCACTTACTTTTTCATGTAGAATTTTATACAAATCTTGGAAACAGACTGCCAAGAGTTACCCACAAATCTGGAAGTTGACATTTCGGCATTTAATTAGCTTTATTTACATACTTATAAATATTTTAAGAGTTAATTTCACTTTACCCCCAACTTTGATGAATATTACTTTATCCTCTACTTTTAATTGTCTGACTTTGTCTTTTTGTACTCCCATTTTATTCCACTTTACTCTCATATACTCTCATTGTCTCATTTTACCCCCTTATACTTTTAAAAAAATAATCAAATTATCCTCACCTATTGTTTACATTAAAATTACTTTAAAATTTTCTAAAATTAATATGCTTGTACTTATATTTTGATATTTTTTCAACTTAACTAATTAACATTTAATATTTAAATCATTTAAAATTTTATTGATTCTAATGACTATTTTTATTATTAACATAGTTCCTATTTATTAATCTTTTTAACTTAAATAATTAACACTTAACATTAAATTCATTTGAGTTTTTTATTGATTTTAATGACTATTTGTTTCTTATTAACAAAGTTCCTTTTGAATTTCTATATAGTAGGATATTTTTTATTAGCTAATGCAATTTACTTATGAATTTATTACTCATTATATATATATATAATATATATTCTTAAATATCATATTATTAAAGATGTAAAATATTAGTAATAAATTTCTCATTGCTAATGGAATTATCAAAATTTCATGAAAATAATTTTTTAATTTAGCATAGTTCCTATGAATTTATGACAATTTCATTAATAATAAAAAAAATTATTACTAGTATCTTACATATTTTTAAAGATATTACTTAAGTATATGTTATATTAGTTTTAGATTTATAATGAGTAGGAAATTCATAAATAAAATGTATTAGCTAATAAAAATAGCCTATTATATACAAATTTAATAGGAACTATATTAAAATAAAAAATAACTATTACAATTTAAGTACAATATAATTTTATATAAATTAAATATTAAGTGTTAATTAATCAAGTTGATAAAATTATTAGAATATAAATATAAATATAAAAATATAAAAATATTTTATATTAATTTCACTAAAAATAATAGGTAAAGACATTTTGATTATATTTTAAGAGTATAGAGGGATAAAGTGAAACAATCAGAATAAAAACAGGGTAAAATGAAATAAAATAAAAATAAATGGGGTAAAGTGAGATAATTGAGAGTGGAGGGAGTTGAAATGATGCTCAATAATAGTAGAGAATGTAAAGTGAATTTAACCCTAATTTTAATTGCAAAAGTTTTGTCCTTTAGAGACACCGAGTTTCTGAAAAGGTTGAAAAAGTAAAAGTTTTCATCTTTATAATTTTGTCCTTTATGTGGTTGAAAGTTAGTGACATCACACCTTTACTTTAAATGAGGAGATACTTTTGAAGAAATATATATTTTAGCAAGTATAATCTTATTTTGGGATGTCCTATAAAAAAAAATAGGAATTGCAAATTTGGGACAGATTGGGTATATTTATTTAGATGTTTGTATATTTTTAGATATAAATATTCTTTTGTCAATACAATAAATATGTATAAATATTTATATATTTTAGACACAATTATTTATTTGTTGATATTTACCCTACATTAATTTATGATTAAGTATAAGTAAATACTAATTTAGATATTTGTAAACTTTAGATATACAACAAATATATAAAAAATAGTCATGTATATTATTCACAATAACTGATTCAAAATTATTTACGATATATATTAATATCTATGATGTATTAAATTTTTTAAATACCATTTAGATTTTGTATATGTTTAGATATATGTACTTTTTATGAATACAGCAAATTTATGAATAATATATACACAACTACATATTTAAAATTATTTTTGATATATATATATATATATATATATTAAGATCTATTATAAATTAAAATATTTGAAATTGCATGGTTTATGGGTAAAATATGGTCTTAGTTGGCTCAAGTCCAAATGCCATTGACAACAAAAATTTTATGCTTTGTCAAGTATATATTTATCTAGTTGACTGCCATGTCCATGTCATCACCACATCACTACCACATTATCAATTTTTCCTTTAAATTAAATAAATTCTTAAATTTGACATGTCACATGTCGAGCATGTGACATTTTGCAGCAAATGTTACAATTTTCAGCGAAAAACATTGTAATGTGCCAAAAATTGAAACATACATGGCAAACATACCACCGAGACAACATAAATAATCAAAAGTAAAATATGATCAACTTACTGGATGAAAAATATAATTCAAAGGATGAATAGTGCAAAGTTGTTGCTACAGACTTTAGTGTTGATTTTCTTCCAAATTAGTGTGAGTTAATTTCGATATAAATCAATCACAATATTAATTGTCCATAATTCAATTCAATTATGTTAATTGCATAGCTCACACTTCTCACAATCTATGGGATTAAATTTGGTAGACTTTTTTATTTCAAAAGTCTATATATATATATTAAATACAATTGACTCCCTAAGCTATTCATTCTTATTTAGTTTCTTACTCCATGGATTATGAAGATTGAAAAAGCCTAGAAGCACCCTAACCATAATAAAACTTCAATCCATATTTACAAGAATACAAGTGGCTGGAGGTAATTTGGATGCTTTGATTGAGCATTATGATCTTGATTGTTTAATACATGTAGATCATTATTTAGTTCTAACAGTTAGTATCATATCATAAATTGTATTGGGTGATCCACTACTTATAGATGGTCAAACCACTTAGCCAAATGTCAAATGTGGCCAACATTGGGCTCCAATTTTATCTATTCATGGGCAAGATGGCTATTAGCTCGATTTTGTTAAGAGAAGAAGTAAGCCAACAGAAGCCTATATATTATGTGAGCAAATTATTGCGAGGAGCTAAAGGTAAATATTTCAGAAATTGAGAAAGGAGGATTGACATTTATAATAACAGTCAGACGACTTAGGCCATATTTCTTGTCGCATAAGATAGTGGTTCGAACTAATCTACCATTAAGAAAAATACTGAGCAAACCCGAAGCTTCAGGTCAGATGGCCAAGTGGGTAGTAGAGATGGGCGAATATAATATAGAATATCAACCTAGAGTAGCTATAAAAGCCCAGGTTTTGGCAAATTTCTTGTAAGAAATTCTACAGACTAACGAGACCCCTAAAACATGGTTGTTACATATGGATAGCTCTGCCATCATATCTAGTTGTGGTGCGGGTATTGTATTGACCAGTCCCGAGGGAGAAGAGTTGAAGTTTGCAATAAGATTTGAGTTCAAAACATCGAACAATGAGGTGGAATATAAGGCGCTTGTAAAGGGCTGAAGATAGCGCTTGAGCTTGGGGTAAATCACCTAATCGTTTATTCTGACTCAAGATTAGTCATGCAGCAGGTAGGAGGAGAGTTCATGGACAAAGAAGAAATGATGAAAAATTATGTTGAGCAAGTCTCTCAGCTAAAGAAACAGTTTTGAAAAGATTGAGTTAAACCAGGTACAACGAGCTGAGAATGCTAAAGTAGATTATCTTTTTAGGATTGCAAGCTCCATTGTTGATTATAAAACTCAAAAGATCACCTTATTGACAACTTATCTGCACAATATAGGAGAGGAAATAGCTAGAGTAGAAGGAAAATGACATTGGAGATTAGGTATATTACAATATTAGCAATATAGAAAATTACCTCAAGATAAAATGGAGGCAGCCCGACTTCAGGTACGAGCTACTAGATTTTGCATTGTCAATAATTCATTATACAAATAAGCTTTCTCTATACTATATTTAAGGTGTTTGTCGCTAGAAGAAGTATTTTATGTGTTGTGAGAAATTCATGAAGGAGGATGTGGAGATCATAGTAGAGACCGTGCATTGGCCTTCAAAGCAGTCAGGGTTGGGTACTTCTGGCCCACATTAAAGAAAGATGCTATGAATTTGGTCGAGATTTGTGAAAAATATCATAAACATGTACTCTTGATACACTAGCCAGTCGAAGAGCTAAAGGTCATGAGCTCATATTGCCTATTTTCCAAGTGGAGGATTGATATTGTTGGACCTTTTTCCCTAATCTCGGGGCAAAGAAATTTTTTGATAGTAGCAGTTGATTATTTTGGAAAATAGGTAGAAATTGAGTCAGTGGCTAAAATCACAGAGTCATAGGTGATAAAGTTCTTGTAGGAGAACATAGTATGCAGAGATGGGGTACCACGTGATTTGATATCTGATAATGGTACCCATTTCTAAGGAAAGAAGGTTAAGAGTTGGTGTGCTGAAATGAAAATCAACCAACACTTCACTTCAGTAGCTCACCCTAGGCCAATGGCCAAGTAATCTTACAAGAGATCAAAACTAGACTGGACAAAGCAGGAGAAGGTTGGGTGGATGAACTAAACTCAGTCTTATGGGCATATCGCATGACCCTAAGAACCACAATAGGAAAAACTCCATTTAGCTTAGTGTACGGAGTAGAAGTTGTTATACCTACTAAAATTGGAATGGAAACTACCGAATTCAGAATTTTAATAAGGAGCAAAACAAAGAGCTTATAAGAGAAGTGTTGGATTAGGTTGATAAAAAGAGAGAACTAGCATATGTGTGGATGGAGGTATATAAGATTAGAATTCGAACAGGGTATGCCCAAAAGGTTAGGAAGAGAAGTTTCCAAGTTGGGGACATGGTATCGGTGAGCTAGTGCTTTGAAACAAACTGGTTACTATGTATAATCTTTGAAAGGTTTCTAAAAGTAATAGCCGGATGAGCTTACGAGTTAGAAGATGAGCAAGGAAGGAAGTTACCTAGGCCATGGAATGTTTGTCATTTGAAAAAATTCTATGTATAATCTTTGAAAGATTTATGAATGAATGAAATGCATTAGCTTAAGCTAATGAGTCTGAATCTAATATAGAAAAGAAGGAAAAACCCTAGGGTAGGACCAACTGAACTCGGCCTTCTTAGGTCCCTTAGAGGGTTAGTAGAGATCGACCTCCCTGAGAAATGATTTAATAAAAATTCTAAGCTAGGACCAGTTGAGCTCTGCCTTCTTAGGTCACTTGGAGGGTTCACAGAGTTCAACCTCATTGGGGAGTGATTTAAGAAAAATCCTAAGGTAGGACCAGCTGTGCTCGACATTCTTAAGTCTCTTAGAGGATTTGCAGAGATCGACCTCCTAGAATGATTAAAGAAAAAATCCTAAGGTAGGGCTAGCAGAGTTTTGTCCCCTTAGGTCCCTTGGAGAGATTGTAAAGATCAACCTCCTTAGGAAATTTTCTCAAAAAACAACAGAGCTTGATCTCAAGCCCTATGCAATATCAATGATATGAGGAGCTCTGGAGGAACAATGAATGCAAAATCACACCTTCATTAAGGTCACAGGTACCTTATTTCTAAACATTTTAGAATTAGTATGAACAAACAAAATGAACTGACTTGGTCATGCATGATTCATTTGCAATATTGGAATCCCTTATTAAAAATAAAATCAAAATCCCTTCCAAAGGGAATGTGTTTTGATTCGGGGGGAGAGGGGCAAGAACTGCCATAGGGACCATATGCTTTTTGACCTGATAAGAGTAATGATGCTGGCATTAAAAACTAAACTAAAGAAAAGAAAGCATGGTATAGAAGTTCGATTATACTTGTATTTTAAATGGATTTTCTATATATGCTTTTGGAAAGGGCGAGAACAGCTATGCGATACATACATTTCTTGCATGACCTAATTTTCTCGAAGTAGAGAGATTTAGTTGTGAAGTAGTTGTTGAAAATTAGCTCGGATATTAAATAAGAATCGACAAAATCAAAACATGAGAATATTATTAATATATATATATATATGTACAACTATTACAATTTATTCTACACATAATCAAAAATATTTAAAGGCTCTATTACAACACCTTCATCATTAGGGTTCTCTATCTCTCCATTAGAGTTGTCATCTTCGACATCGATGGCAAGCTCGTCTTGATGATCCTAAAGAGATGGGATATCAATAAGTTGAGATGGGATAGGGCCTGCAATGTTAGCAGCTAGAGCTGATCTCCCATGGAAAGGGAGGGAGTTTCTCAACAGCCAAATCTAGGTCCAGATCTGAACCAGTATAGCCCAGTTCTTTGAATTGTCCCGAGCAGTGAGTGAATCCATGAATCAGGTATTCTAGAGCCCCAAAAATTAGATGATCTAGAACTCGGGGAACTGTCAAAATCTTTTATTCTCCTAAGCCCATTCGGTGTGACCTATGAGGAGGCCTGCTATATGACCTTCAACTCGAGAGATGGAGGCCTTCTTGCTAGATTTCAGCATCTACTGCTCTATTCTATTCCTATTGCTCTCTACTTCAGCCACTTTCTCCTCTAAGGAAGCATGTTTACCATTGGCTATGTTAAGATCAACCTTCAGCTTGCTCGTGCGAGCTTGGGCACATTGCAGCCATTGTTGTAAGCCCTCATTCTCTTGCTTGAGCTCTTCTTCCTTTGAGGTAGGCAATCCAAATTGTAGATCAGCCATTAGGGACCTCAGGTAAAAAATGACCTAAAAAAAAAGAAAAGTGTAAAATCGTATCATTCATTAACCCAAGGTTAAGCCGGTGGATATTACCTTTGAGGCATGATCTACCAGATGACCCACTCGAGTGTCATAATCTATAGATCTAAAAAGGCACTAATCTATAGAGTTTGGTACTCCATGGAATGACTCGACACATAGACTTCCATCTCTCTTCTCCAACACCGAGCTGTTGGTAAAGAAAGTGGCATTCAGGAAAGCAGAAGCATTGAGACGAGGATGCTGGGCCGAGAAAGAGCTACCATCCCCAGCTAGTATTGGGCATTTCTCTCGACTACGTGAGCTGGTAGGTACAGCAGGTCGAGGGGGAGAAAAATGATCAAATAGTGGTGGAGGGGCCTGAGAAGCCGATGTCGTAGCTCGGGCTACAGTTGTAGGGTGTGATGTTATGGGTGCATTGGTTAAAGGAACTCGTGTCTGACCTTCTGAGTGGCTAGACCCACCAGCTGCCTTTCGGGCATAGTAAGCAACAAGGAAATGGGATTCCATGAATTGATCTGAAATAAGAAAAGGAAAATAATTTAACACATTTGTTAGATGTTAATTACAGGATCTATCTGGGAAAGTTAGTACCTATAGGTTAAGGAAGTGGGACAACCTTAGGACTTAATCGGAAATGGTTGAGAAGATGCCATGAATCAACTAATAAACCTATATGGTAAGGATCGATGTGTTAAGGATTACGTGGCAGAGTTAAGCTTAGGCGTACAACCTTGATGGGGTAAGTCAGTAATCCAAGTGGTGGGAAAATTCCACTGATCAATAGAAGAAATAAAAAAATAGTTTTTCTTTCAACCGCGATGAGAACTTTGAATCCCCTCCAAAAATCTTGCTAAGCCACGAGATGTAAAATAGAAAAGGCTTGGGCTAGAGATTTTAACGTGGAAGAAAGCTCGCCATAATTTATGGTTGGGCTCATACCTGAAGTGGTTAACTGCCAAAAGCCGACCATAAGTTAATAGGAGTTAGGAGTGAGCTGCCTCAAGTGGATGCCAAAGCTCTTAAAAATACGGTAGAATAGGTCAGGCACAGGAAACTTAAGCCCCGCTTCCAACAGGTCTACGAAAAAGGTAACATAGCTGGGAGGAGAATTGTGAGGTCTATCGCTTAGACCTGGAAGAGCTATGATAATTTCATCAAGTATTCTCGTGTTTTTCGTAAGATTGGCTAAACTAGCTTTAGAAAGGGTCGAAGCATCAGTCAAATAAGCAGGGTGATATTTGGGTTAGCCATCCTGATCTCAAAAGGATGATGACTAGATAGCTCGTGTACTAATTTGGCAACAGAAATACTAGGGGAAAGAAAAAGATGAATGAATAAAAGAGGTTATGGGAACTCAGGGAAAGTGGACATCCAAGGACAAATCAAGTGCAAAAAGGAGAATTTGAAAAAAGAAAATAGCAAAGGTAAGTGCACTTACTTAAGCCACTGGGGAAAAAAGGGGGAAAGATCGCCGAAAAATTAGGGTTCTCGCTGGACAAAGATAAAAGTGAGGCGTCAAGGAAAAAATGGGATAATGAAGAAAATTGTACCCCTTTTATAAGAGGAGGAAGGTAAGCTAAGAGACAAAAAAAACTCTGGCCATATGTTACAGGGTAAGGACACATGTGCGGATGGATTAAGGTAGTCAGATGAAAATACAAGGCATTTAATTTGAGTAATTATGGGCGCAAAATATCAAGAATCCAAAATTTGAAAAAATGGAAGCATACGTTAGCTCTAACCGTCGAAATTAGGATAATTTCGTACTCTATAAGACTTCAGGTCAAAAAGAGTAGAGGAGACTAGTTGATGTGAAATAGGTCAGGACTTATCTATATGGCTCGAACCAATGGTTAGCTTAGAAGAAAAATGGTTAAATTGGATTACTAATATCTCGTCTTGAATAGTCACAAAGGTAGTTAGTCGGCCGCTAGCTCGATACATAAGCTAGGAACATGCATGGCCTATTATGTGTATCGTATGAGCTACTAGTGCGCGTGAGCTATTATGTGCATTGCATGAGTTACATGTTGCATGACCTACTACCACACGAGGGCAGGTCGTATCTCTTTGAAAGACTTGTATCCTCCAGGTTATGCAGGGTCACGTGAAAAGATGGGATGAAACGGTTATTATTAAAAAGTGACAGAGAATCTTATTTAGGATAAATCAAGGAGCATGATTGTGTGTACATGAAGCAGTTATAACAAATTGAGATCTGAAATCTCTATTTTACCCCTATCTTGACATCTATAAGTAAGAGTATTTACCTCAAAAAATAGGTTATACTTTTGATATCTGATACCTATATTCTCTATATACTTTCAATTTCTTCTCCAAGCACCCAGCTGACTTGAGCGTCAGAGATCTTATCCCGACTCTGTCGATGTCTATTTTGTAGGTTTTTCAACCAGTGGAAGAAAAATAAAAAATAACGGATTATTATTTGGAGTACACCTGTTGTAATCAATGCATTATAGTGGATGACATATTGATTATAGGTCATGATGCCAACAAAATTGATAAGCTAAAGAAAGAGCTCAATAAGTCTTTTGCAATGAAAGATTTAGGACCTAACTAAATAAATTCTTGGGATTAAAATTTTGAGAGATAAAACAAACAGGAAATTGTGGATATCTCAATAAAAATATATCAAAAAAGTTCTTGAGAGATTCAACATGAGCAATTCAAATCCATTCAACACTCCACTTGTGGGTCATTTCAAACTTAGCTCGGTGTAGTGTCTCACAAGTGAGAAAGATAAGGAAGAAATGTAAAATGTACCATATACTTCTACAATTGGCAGTATAATGTATGTCATGGTGTGTACTAGACCTGACATTGCTAATGCAGTTAGTGTTGTTAGTCAATTTCTCTCTAATCCTAGCCTTGATCACGGGTCTGCAGTGAAATGGATATTCCAATATTTGAAAGTTACTTCCAAAGTTTGCCTAAGGTTTGGTGATGACCAAACTATATTAGATGGATTCACAGATGTAGACATGGTTGGTGATATTGATTCCAAAAAATCCACATCCGGATACCTGATGAAATTTCCAAAGAAAGATATCTCTTGACAATCGAAACTTAAAAAATGTGTGGCATTATCCATAATAGAGGCATAGTATATTATTGTGATTGAAACTTTCAAGTAGATGTTGTGGTTGAATAATTTTCTACAGGAATTAGACTTAAAAAAAAATATACGTTATATTGTGACAGTCAGAACGCGATCCACTTGAGTAAGAATTCTACATTCCTCTCAAGGTCAAAACATATTGATGTAAGATACCATTGGATTCGTGATGTACTTGATGAAACATTGATGCAGCTTCATAAAGTTCACAATGATGAAAATAGTGCAAATACGATTACAAAATCTTTAGCAAGGGATAAGTTTGAACCTTGTAAAAGCAAAGTAGGTTTGATGAAACTCCCACATGAGGCGGAGGGAGAGAATTATTGGGTGATCCATCACTTGTGAGTGGTCAAAAAACTTAGCCAAAAGTGACCAACTTTTGGCTCGAATTTCATTTGTCATTGGTACGTTTTCTCAAGTGAGAAATTTGCTTACAAATAGAGGCATCATTCGAAGAAGAAAACAAACAAGCAACAAGAAAAACAAAAATGTTAGATAATAGATAGAGAAATTAATATAAAGAGTTTTGATAGAAGAAATAAAGAGAAAAATTATAAAAAAAAATTATCCTCTCTTAAAATAGTGTTTCTATTTTTTTTTGGTATTTCATATTGAAAAACTTAAGATATTTTTGTGATCCAAAATATATTTTATTGAAAATTATTTATGTATCCTCTAATTTAGAAAATATATTATAATCTTAATATATACATAATGAAAATTTTATTTGTTCTACAATTCCATAACTTTTTTTTCAATTTGAATTTTCTACATAAAAATTCTTTTACTTGTTTACTATTCTTTAAAAAATTTAATTTGATCCTATTTTTAATCCAAGAGCTGAAAATATAATTTACTGATTCCCTGCATTTTTACAATTTATTATAACTCTCTTTCCCAACAAATTGTGCTTCTATCATGATATTATGCAATCTATAAAATCCAGAATCTTTGTTAAAAAATATCCATAAATTGTCTTTTGAGTGTTAAAAGCGAACAAACGGGGTGGGCCATCTGGTATCACGGGCACGGAGCCGCTCTCCTTTTCCCACGTCGCGGCTTGCTATTTTTTCGTGGGCTTGCAGGCGGCGGCGTAGGGTCGTGTCTGGCTGCACAAGGTCAAGCGACAAAGGATTGCCATCAAGGAGGTGGCACGACGACTGGTTTGGTTCTGGTTGCGTGTGCCGCCACTCCCTTCTCATTCTTCTGGCTATCACCGCGACGGCACCAGCGTGGCAAAGAGGGGCCGCGGGCTGCCTTCTTGGCGTCCGGGTTGGTCGGCGGCAGGAATTTGGTGGTGAAAGAGATGGGTTGACAGTGGGTTGTGGTGGTGACCTTGGGTTGAAATGGTTTTCTTCTTCTGTTTGAGGAAATGGGTTTGAGAATGGAGAGTGAGGATTTGGTTCGGTCTCAAGGATTATAAGATAAATTAAAGTGTAATTGAAGTAATTAGACTTAACTAAGGCCGATTAAATGATACAACTTGATTTGGGGTTTTTATTTTGGGCTTGAGATACAGTTTCCCTTGGGCCTTTATATTAGACTCCTGTTAGGCTAAACTCATATAGTTTTGTACTCTCGTAGGCGATTGATACACAGTAATAGAATTAGATAGAAATGGAATAAAATTATAAATGGAATAATGATAGTAAAAATATGATAAGTATAATATTTTTTATGCTTGGTATGCACAAAGAATAAAGAAAAAATAGAATGATTATTTTTTATTAAATTTTAATTTCATGATTGGAAATTAAAAATAAATAGTAATAATGTAATAAAATTATTTTATGACTAAATTACCCTTCAATAGAAAATTTTTAAAATAAAATTATTATTTGATATATTGTACATGGTGAGTTTGTTATGATTTTATTCGATGTTAATATATATATAGATAAAATCTCACAGTAATATAAATATTTTTAATTAAAAAAGCAACACATAAAATTATTTTATATTTTTTTTATTGTTGATTGAATTGAAATAAAGAGTTGAATAATACGATGTAAAAAAATAAAATAATTTTTTTGTTGATTCAATTTTATTAGGGATATAATAGGTTTAAGTAAAATTTAGATCGCTTCGAACCCGCCTTGCTTGGAGCAAGTTTTGAAACCGTAAATGGATCTCGAGGCGAGTACCAGATTTTAGTTTTAACATCCAAACCCGACCTGAACACGATCCCTTAAAACATTGCATGTATTTTTTTGTTTATTAATATGTATTTATGTGATGTATATTTATATATACATATATATATGAAAAATATATGTATTTTATATATACTTATAAAAAATAAATGTAATAATCTTATAAATTAAAATAGTAATATAAAATTAATAAATAGTTTAATATATAAAAGTAACAATTATATTTAACATTTTTAATTTTTTAAAAATTAAAATATGTATATATAAGTTAAATAATTAGTTATTTATTGAAAATATTATTTTCTTTCGAGTTTGGGGCGAGTTCGGATTCGGATCCACAAAAAATTTGATGGGTCGGGTTTTGGCAAACCCAATACGACCAAAACCCGACCTGTTGTCATTTCTAAATTTTATCAAATATTTTTATTTAGTTTAGAAGAATAATTTTGTCAAAGGTAAATATAAGTTCATTTATGAATGATTAGGAACAGCTAAATTCATGGGGGAGAGAGTGAATGGTTAAACCCATGGTTTTAGGAATGATGATTCCTTTGATAATGGGTATTCCTATCACTAAATTACACCAATTATATGTTTAGAAATGGACTTGGGAATGACCATTTCATTCCAACTTCATTCATGTATATAAATCATAATGAATACATAATGAAATTGGGTTAATTTTGCAACTTTTCATAAATTTAATTATGAATATATTGGGGATTTATGTGCTGAAATTATTTTATGCATAATTTATTGTTCTGCATGCATACTTGAACCATATATTTTTAGTGCATAAATTTTGAATTGTGTTCATATTTGTTAAACTTGCTTTTTAAGTGACATGCAATTTATATATGGTCAAATTTTGGAATAAAATTAAATGTCTAGTGATCCATATAATTTTGAATAATTAGAGATTAGCCACAACATTTTTAATTATACAAAATTATATATTAAATGCATAGGATCACATATAGAGAAACTGGCATTTAGTGCAATCAATTATATTCGATATAATAAATTTTATCCCACAGGATTTTTTTATATTTGTAAGATTAATTGGGATAGAATATTAAATTATATTTCTTATTTGGAAAAAAAGTATTAAACCATCTAAACTATTGCGATTTTTACACTTCACCCTTTAATTTTTTTTTATTACACTTTGTCATTCAAATTATACGGATTTTACACTTTACCATATAAGACCTCTCCCCGACGGAATATTCCGTCGGGATTCCATCACGTATATAACATATGCTAAAATTTTTGCATTTTGTCACCCAAACTTTGTGAAAATTTTCACTTTGCCACCTCAGTTTAAAAAAAAAATAAAAAATTATGCATATACATGTACTTTATCTCTTTTCTTAATACTCATCCACAAAAAGTATATTTAATTAACCCTTACTATAATAAAAAATATATTGTTATAAAAATTAATTTTTCCATTTATTGTTTTTTCACTTTCTTGGTGAATTATAAATTCTATTCCCCTTTTTACTTGACTAAATTTTAAATTGAAATAAATTATAATTATAAATTGAAAAGTAACAAAAAAATCATAAATAGTTATTTTGCCAATTTTGAAGTGAATAAAATTATAAATATATACCAATGTAAATTTGAACATATTAGATTGCATTTTTAAAAATAAATTAGTCTAAACTCAAGTAAAAACAAAAAAGATAAAAGTATTAATATTTTAATGTAATTGATTATTTTTACATTTAAAATTTTATCACTACTCCATATTTGTATAAAATTTGCTAACTTATAATTGTAATTTACAACTATTTATCTTTTTTAATTTTGGTTGAGTTTAGATTTTTTTTTTAAAATGCATTCGAATATGATAAAACTTGCATTGGTATATATCTGTCATTTTACTCATCTCAAAATTGACATAACTGTATCTATTTTTTTGTCATTTTTTTAATATATAATTATTTTTTAATTTAATTTAAAATTTGGTAAAGTAAATTAAAGAATTGAATTTATAATTCAACTAGAAATTTAAAAAGGAATAAAAAGTTCATATACTGAGATTATTTTTTATTAAACTAAGTGTTGATTAAATTTATTTTGTGGATGAGTAATAGAAAAAGAGATAAAGTACATGCACATACATATTTTTTTTTATATTTTTATATTGAGGTGGGAAAATAAAAAATTGTGTAAAGTTTGGGTGACAAAGTGCAAAAACTTTAGCATGTGTTGTGCACATGATGGAATCTGAGTGAAATATTTTGTCGGTGGGATGTCTTAGATGGTAAGGTATAAAACCCGTATGCTTTGGTTGGCAAAGTGTAAAATAAAAAGTTTGGAGGGTGAAGTGTAAAAACCGCGATAGTTTGAATGATTTAATATTTTTTTCCCTTTTTAATTTACCCACAAGGATTAAGAAAAGGAATAAAATTTGATAGTTTTATCATAAAGATAATGAATCTAATTGAATTAAAACTTTTGCTCACAAGCATGTTTTATGTCGCTAGATTCATAATATTTGGAGCATGATTTACACTGATAAAACATGATTTGTGCCTCAAATTTATGTAAAGTAAACATGTATGTTTAATTTTATGCAGGCATGCAACTTGCAAATTTCTTTGATATTAAGTATTAAACTCTCGAACTAAAAGGGGACAATTATAAGGTATGGAAGGAGAGAATTCTCCTTTATGTGGAATAGATGGACATTGATTATGCTATTAAGAAAAAAGAATTGACCATTATTACAACCAACACTACAGAAGAAAAGGCTCTCTATGAACAATGGGAGCGATCTAATCACCTTAGTATGATGTTCATAAATACCAAAATCTTTGCTGGTATTCGGGGTTCTGTCGATCGCATGACAATGTCAAGGCATTAACTGAAGGCTATTTATGATCAACTTACAACTTTACATAAAGTAGTAGCCAAAACCCTTATAATGAAGTTATGATCCTTAAAGCTCACCAATGTGATAGATGTGTGCGAGCACATCATGTAGATGAGGGACATTAGAGCTCAACTTTAAACTCTATAGGTTGAGAAATCAGAATCTTTCCTTGTGCACTATATATTGAACACTCTCTCAATAATACGGACCTTTCAAAATCTCTTATAACACACATAAGGATAAATGGTCAATCAATGAACTACTATCCATGTGTGTTCAAGAGGAAGGGAGGCTTGCGATGGAAGTTGATGAGAGTGCATTATTGGTGACCCATGAAAGGGACAAAGGAAATAGTCTGAACGAAGCCAATCAAAAGTTAAAAAGTAAAATACCATCCCAAGTTGGAATCAAAAAGTGACTCAAGTGTTATTTCTGTAAAAAGATGGGACACGTAAGGAAAGATTGCACCAAATTCAAAAAATGGGTTTTAAAAAAAGGTAAATCAATCTTATTTGTTTGTAATGAATGTGATATGGTTGACATTAATCATAATACGTAGTGGATTGATTCTAGTTCTATAATCTATGTTTCAAATGCTTTGTAGGGTATGCAAAACTAAAGGAAACTAGTGGAAAGTGAACAAAGCATCTTATTAGGAAACAAGATGAGTTCACATATGGAGGATATTGCAACATGAAATTTAGTTTTAAGTAGTGGTTAAGTTTAAGATTTGGAAATGACATTTTGTGTTTCATCAATTTCAAAACTTGTACCTTTGGGTTATTTGTTTAACTTTTCAAAGATAAATTTAAGTTTATTTTATAAATTTAAACTTGTTGGGAATGGTAGATTGTCTAATAGTCTTTCTTGTATTAATATACAACATGACACTATTTATGATATGCATGTTCATACTAGTACTAAACGATGTACTATGAGGATTCTTCTATATTGTGGCACCAAAGATTGATCATATCTCCATAGATAGGAGTAAAAGATTTACAATGATAAAGTATTTAGTACTTTAAAATTTACTGACTTTGGTACTTATTTGGACTATATAAAGGGAAAACAAGGTGCAAAGAGGAGTTCAAACATGGACTTGTATGGTCCAAAATACTTCATCACCTTCATTGATTATTACTAACGATATATGTATCTCTACTTGCTTTGTAACAAGAATGAAGCACTAGATGTCTTTAAGACTTTTAACACTGAAGCAGAGAAATAATGTAGTAAGCAAATTAAGATCGTGAGGACAGATAGGGTGGAGATATTAAGATAGATATACTGAGGACGAACAAGCACCTAGTCCATGTGCAAAGTTTCTTCAAGAGCCTGGGATAGTGGCCTAATACACCATGCCTGATTCTCCAAACCAGAATGGTGTAGCATAAAGAAGATACTAAGCATTATTGGACATGGTGTGAATTATGTTTAGTAGCTCAAAGCTACCTAAATCCTTATGGATTGAAGCTTTTCAAACAACAGTCTATATTTCATTTAGTTCCAATTAAGGTTGTCCCAAAGATGCCGTTTGAATTATGAAAAGGTTAGCAACCAAGTGGGGATGCCCATCTAAAGTAAAAGTTTACAATCCACAAGAAAAAAAGCTAGACCCAATGACCATTAGTGGGTATTGCATTGGATATGTCGAAAGGTCTAAGGGATACATATTTATTGTCCATCTCACAACATCATAATTGTAGAATCAACAAATGCAAAATTTCTTAAAAATGACTTAATAATTGGGAGTGATCAATTACAGAGCACAATCTACGAAAGAGATCAACCTTCCACATTAAGTGAAAGATTGGTTGTCATTCATAACACTCCTCAAGTTCAACCAAGTGTCGTACAACTGACTGTTGAAATTCCACAAGTTGCTGATCATCCTGTACATCAAGTTATTCAAAAAATGCTCAAAATTGTTGAACAACTAGTTGAAAGACATGACCCTCAAGAAATGTTGAACCAACATTAAGAAGATCTACAAGAGAGAATAATTCAGCTATTTATGATGACTACATTGTTTATCTACAAGAATTGGACTATAATATTGGAGCCAAAAATGATCGTGAAACATTTTCACAAGCTATGAGTTGTAAGGAATCTAATTTATGGTATGATGCCATGAAAGATGAGATGAATTCTATGACATGCAATAGAGTCTGGATCTTTTTAAGTTTCTAATGGCGCAAAAGCCATTAGATGTTAATGGGTCTTTATGACAAAGAACTCATTGAGCAATATTAATAAATAGAAGGTAAAACTTGTTGCTAAATGATTCACTCCAAAGGAGAATCGACTATAAGAAGACTTTTTCTTCTATATCCAAGAAAGATTCCTTACGTATTATTGTGGCTATTAGTTGCACCTTTTGATTTTAAATTACAACAAATGGATGTAAAAACAACCTTTCTTCTAGAGGATGAGGTATATATGAAACAACTAGAAGGATTCTCATTTAGTAATGGTGAGCATTTGGTACCCAAGCTCGAGAAATCCATATATGGATTGAAACAAGCATTCCATTAGTGGTATTTGAAATTCCATGATGCTATCTACTCTTTTGAATTTATAGAGAACATTATGGATCAATGTATATACTAGAAGGTTAGAGGGAGCAAAGTTTGTTTCCTTATTCTATATGCAGATGACATTTTACTTGCAACCAATGATATGGGTTTGCTACATGAAGTGAAATAATTTCTCTCTGAAACTTTGATATGAAAGACATGGGTGATGCATCTTATGTCATTGGCATAAAGATTTAAAGGGACAGACTTCAAGATATTTTGGGGATAACAAGAAACCTATAGATGAAAGATTGTTCAACAAGTGTATCTTTCATTAGGAAGGGTGACATTTGCTTGTGCTAGAATATTTGGGCATTCATTGGCGGAGTATCCCACAAGTTCACAAATACTACAAACTTCTTCATCTTTCAAATATCTAATTTTCTTTACTTATTGAAGTTCCATGACCTCAACTTTTCTTGTTAAACTAGCAATTCTAGCATTTAGATCATCTTCTTGACTAAGGTAATAATTTTTTTTATTACTATTAGCAAAATTAGTTCTAATGGAACCTTCAGAAAAATTAATATTATGTCATGATTGAGAGTTTTCTACTAAATGATCTAGATATTCTAGGGCTTCATCGAGTTATTTATCAAGAAACTCACTATTACACATTGTTTCAATAAATTATTTTATTTTAGGAGTTAAACGTTCATAAAATAAACTAATAAAACGTCATTTTTCAAAACCATGATTTGTGCAAGAATTCAACAAATCTTTAAATCTTTCCCAACATTGAAAGAAAGTTTCATTAGAATTTTAAAAATAAAATAGATTTATCTTTTCAAAGCATTAGTTTTATGAGTTGGAAAGAACATTTTCAAAAATTCAACTTGCATTTCTTGCCAAGTGCTAACTGACCTAGGTTTTAAATTGTTAAGCCAAATTTTTACTTTATCTTTTAAAGAAAAAGAAAATAATTTGAGTTTAACGATCTCATTTGTATAAATTTAATCTTCAAAAGTAGGACATACTTCATCAATTTTTCTAGATGCAAGTAAGGGTTTTCATAGTCTAAACCATAGAAATTAGCAAGTAAAGGGATCATACCTGGCTTGATCGAAAGTTATTTTCTTTAGGAGGAAAAATGAAACAAGAAAAAAAAAATTCGAGAAAGTTGCAAGTAATAATGCATAGTATGAACTTGTTGATTCTTATTTTCATTCTAGACACTTTTATTTTCAACCATGGTAGAAGTGTATGAAGGTGACTTAAATAAATTTCCAAATAAACTTTCAGAATTATTTTAAACTAAATGACGAGAATTCTGATTACAATATTATATGAACATATAATCATAAAGAAAACAAACACATATTATTACAAAGAGAAAATATTTACAAACCTAAATACTTACCTTGTCTTTTCCGACAACGACGCCAAAAACTTGCTACAACTTTAAGGTTGCAAACACGAGTGTATATTGTATCAAGTAATAAATTTCTCGGCAATTCGAGATCGAATAATAGGGAAGTTGTTTGAAGTTTTTGGGTTTATATTTCTTAAAAGACAAGTTGAATGTGGTTTAGATTATAAAAAAAAATTTATACAATAACTAAGAAATAAAAATAATAAAAGTATTGAGAATTAGGGAACCGCTCTTGAGTTTTGGATGAAAGAATGATTATTTATTATTTTTACCTCTTATAAATGCCACCATTGGAATCTATATATAATGAAGGTTCCAATAGGAAGATATTATCAAATAGCTCACGTATTAAGGTAATCATGATATTGTCTTATTGTTTGCTTATAGTCTTACTATTCGCAAATTCTCTCTTAACACCAATACTTGTTTATGAGATCAAGTATTTATGCATTTATTTGTCTATAACAAATCAAGATTTCATATTAGCAGTCAGTGGAGTAGAACCGTACAATAAGATAAAAGAATCTAAGTACTTGTTGTGTTATTGGTGATATAAAAATCAAGAATCACCACTAAACAATAAGGGTTTTAATGCCAATACCTATTTATATGAGTAAATATTTTTGCATATCTTTGTCTACAACAAATCAAGGTTTCATTTTAACATTCGATGGAGTAGAACTTTACAATAATTTAAATAAATCCAAGTATTTTTTGTGTCATTCGTGATATATAAATCAAGAATCACCACAAACTAAAGAGAGTTTCAATCAAAAATTTAAATAATAATACAACACACTTGAACATTATGTACATTTATAACTGTTCTTATTCCTCCATCAACAGGTTCACCCTTTCTCCTCAGCTAAATAAAATTTAGAATGAAATAATGAAAGTAGAAAAGATTAAAAATAGAAGAGAAACTAGGGAATATATTTCTATTGCTACTAAAAAACTTACATTACTACTAGAAAACTTAGTTGAAAGAAAGACAACAATAAAACTTTCTTTCCCCCTCTAAGATTTTTTGTATGTCTTGAAAGCCATCCAGGAGTCCCTATTTATAGTGGAAGAATGCCTCAATTGATATCTCCAAATTCACTTATAATGCACTTCATATTAACTTCAAATGTGTTCTAAATTCACATATCCTTTTCAAATCTGATTTTTTTCACATATTTTTCTCCATGCAATTAGTTGATTTTAGAAAAGTAATCAACATGAAAACTGTATATTTTCTATTAGCTTGTTTTTTCAATTTGAATCATCTAATTTCAACCACTAGAGAGAAAGTTATACTTGATTTAAAGAGATGTGTAAGCATAGATAGATCTATTCCAATATACACACTTGGACGAATTTTTTACTTTAATCAAGGCTGAATTGGGCTGAGCTTCCAATAGAAAGTTGTAGTTATATCTCTTTACTTTAAAATAAAGTAAGATACAAGTCTATAAGGTTTTTGAACATAGAGTTGTGCCCAAATACAAAAACTGCACAAATATAGAAATATGCTTATTTTGAATTTAATATAAGCCTAATAGTTACTTGAAAAGTTCAAGTGATTTCTTGCATATATTTTGATCTACACATGATGGATTTAGACAAAAATGACCTTTTTTTTTTCTAATTGTGATGCTTGTTTGATCCGATGAAATATTATTTTCCAACTTACTCATGAAACATGTTGTCTTCTTTGGTTTTATTTTGGCTATTTTTTTATCTCTTTTTGTTAATTGATTCTCTAAATAAAAATAATAATAAAACTACAATATTAACAAGAATAAAGTAGGAAAAATATAAAAAATTTGATACAAAAATATATCAAAATATGTATTTATCAATATACGTACACAGGGAGAATAGGGAATCAATTTATAGTTATGCAGCCAAATCATATTTATTTTGGAACGCTATAATTGGACGAACATTTCATGGATTAAAATAGTTAAGATTTGAAAATTGAAACTTTAAGTTATATTTAGCTATGTTTGGTTAGCATGCGGAATTTCTCCGATTCTTTTCCCTAGAGACAATCATGTTTGTTTGATAGATTTTTTTTAGTCTTCTAAGTTGGCCAACTCAGAGATTTAATCATTTTCATTTTGAAAATTTGAATTTCATCTTTTAAGTTAAAAAAATTCAGAGATTTAGTCTTGTAACTCCCTACAATAGTTAAACTTAACTGGCTATGCTGATGTGGACAAAAATTTGGAAAAAATTAATTTTGCAGCCATTTTGGCTGACTTGGCTGCCTATGTAGAGAAAATGGGAGGGAGAACTAATTCTACTTGGCAAAATGGAGGGAAAAATAACTCTCTTTTCCTCTTATTTTCTATCTTCCCAAACATATAACACCAAATGTGTTATATGTAAATATGCCCTTTCATTTTCCCTTAATAGTCTCATAAGAGGTGGAACACCTATAAACTCAATAATAATCTTACAATGTTCCACACACAAGAAATTGTCAAGACAAGCAAACTTCCCAAGTGAAAAAATAGCTTCTATTGCCACATCCTAATTCGTGTGACTAAGCAGTTTAACTAAGAGACCAATAACCCTTGTCTCCCTGGCTGGAAATTTTCTAGCCAAGCAACCAATTATCCTTATAGCTGCTATATGCAACCTTGGATCATCAGAATCTTTAATCACCCTAAGTAGTTGATCTACAACAGCCTTAGCAGCCGAAGGATTTGTCTTGGAAGTTGACCTTCTGAGGTTAGCATTATATTCAGTCGTAGCAGTTATCACCATTATCGTCATCAAGCAATTACTCTGGAATTCACATTCTTCTATCTTAATAAGCTCAGACAAACAAAGCAAACCCTTTGTTTCCATAATCCTTCTACTATTTGGCACACTCCCTCTAGCAAGTATCCATAATGCCTCAGCACAACTAATTTTAAGTTTGAGCTTCATCTCAGGCTTTTTATTCTCCCTTTCCTTCATATAACTTCCTTCCTTACTACTTCCCACTGAAAAATGCTTAGACAAAGATGAGCCAAATCCTAGCTTATACTAATTCTTCTTCTCCATCTCCTTCTTAATCTAAACGATGGAATGAATACTTTAGTTCTCTAATTTGATCTTAGGATTATTCATGAACAAATCAAATGACAATAATGTCACAAGTGGCCTAATCATATTCTCCCTTGCAAAATCCTCTTATGCAAGAGGCAATGCTCAACCATCTTAACTACCAAATTCGCAATCCTTATCTGAATCTTCAATGGTGAACCCCCCAAAACTTGAACAATAATTGGAACCCCTAATTCATCAATGATTGCCTCAACTATTTCCTCATCATTAGCTAACTTAAATAGTACATGTATAGCCGTAATTTGCCCTTTTAATGACAAACTAACCTTTAATAACTTTAACAAAGGTAAAATCCCATCTTCTTCAACTATAATATGCTTGCTCCTATCATTATCTTTGGCTAAAGAAACTAATTCATTCACAGCCTCAATCTTATCTTGCAATTGGCTCATATGCAATGAAGCAATAAAAGACCAAACCCAATAAATTATAGGATCATTACTAGCAATGAGAGGCAAAGAAAGGACAATACCTCCACTAGCACCACCAGAGTCGAAGATGCTCAAAACCTATTTCATATCAGCCACAGAGGAGTTGAGAAATGCCAGCTGCTTTCGAAAATCCATTGCGGAGACTATTGTTACAACACAACAGAGGATGCTGCATCGCTGGCATTTCTTCATAAGGGTTAAATGTAGGCAAAATGGAAAAGAAGAGGGAAAAAGAGTTTTTTCCTTCCATTTTTCCTTCCATCCATATCAGCATAGCCGATTAAGTTTACCTATTCTAGGGGGTCACAAGACTAAATCTCTGAATTTTTTCAACTTAAAATACAACATTCAAATTTTCAAAATAAAAAGGACTAAATCTCTGAGTATGCCAATATAGAGGACTAAAAACATTTTTTTGCCTATTTGTTTCACACTTTTCCTTAGTATAATTTTTTTTCTCTCAAACAAAATGGGACCCATTATAAAATAATATCATTATATTTTTTAATTTTATATTATTATAATTTTATTATTTTTATTTATATTAAAAATACAATATATAATATTAAAAAAGCATGATGTGACATTACTAACTAACAAAACATATTAAGAAAGAACATCTACATTAAAATTTGTCTTCCCCAAAATACAAATCAAATATTACTTTAATTCTAAATTCTTCCTTCATTTACTCCCAAATGCTAACCAAACATTGCCTTAGTAATTTAAACAAGCACACTATGATTGTCACATGTATGACAACTACACCTAATACATCTATCTCACAACTTGTCACCAACTAAGAGCATGAAATTATATTTATTAATTAGAAAAAGACATTCAATATTATTGAGCCTCAATAAATGATGTAGATCTAGACTAATTAATTCATCATGAGTGTTCAATATTCACCAACTTTGAGTAGGCACGCCATCTTAGGCCTGTCACTGAGATATCCATTTGTACTTTGGACAAAAAGTTAGGCTCAGTCCAACTTATATAGATAAAGGAAAAAATGCAAAGTTCATCATTTATGTTGGCCTACGTAGAAATTTAGTCTGTTAAATTGGAAATATTTGATTTTAGTATATTAAGTTTTCAAATTTAGCACATTTGGTCCGAATTTCACCAAAAAATTCTAATTTTTTGGGAATTGCTGACATGATCAAATCTATTACCGGTTTCTAGTGACGCAACATAATTTGGGATTTCTGATAATTGGAGGCAACATAGGTGATGTGGCAATGAGGTGGCTTATGTTGCTGGAAAAAAAATCATGCAAAAGCCACATAGACTAAAATGGGAAGGAAAAATTAGTTATGTGCAGTGCACATGACTCATAAATAACCCTAAGGCTATTGTTTAGTCAAGTGCTTAGGCTGTTATTTCCCCCAAATCAATCACCCACAACCTTAAAATGAACCCAAATAAATCCTACTAATCCCAATAGTCATTCACTATAGCAAATACGATTTTTAGCGACGTAATAATTCATCGCTAACGTGACAAAATTCATCGTCAAGTTATATTTGCGATGAATATTTTTTGTCGTTAATATCATCATTATAAGAGCGTCGTGCCAACACTTAGCGATGAAATTGACATTTCGTCATCAAGTTAGCGACGGTTTCTTGTCGCGGCTAAGACAACAATTTTCGTCACAAACATTATTATTAATGACGAACGGTTGGAAAATAGTTCGTCGTTATATTAAAAAAATAATAATAATTTAAATTTAGCAACGAATTAGATTTTTCATCGTGAAAATTAAAAAATTTGGCAACGAAATTTGTAACATCTTCATGGCAAAATTATTCAAAAATAAAAAATAAAAAAAAACTTTGGCGGTGAATTTTTTATTTCGTCGCTAACTTAGCGATGAGTACACAAATTATTAGTTGCCAATATGATTGCTTTTCAGCGATGAAAGATCTTAATTTCGTCGCTAATTTTTAGTATTTTTTTAATATTTTTTTATTATTTCAATCATTTCTCCGTATTTTTGCAACCTATTTTTTCAACATGTTGTTCAGCCCATAACAGTCGCAACCCAATCACAATAATCACAACTACAACTATTAAATTTCCAACAACTATTAAAATTCAACAAATTAAACACAATAGAACGACACTTAAACATATATACAATGAAATGTCTAATATACACATTAAATAAAATACAATAAAATACAATCTTATATACTTAAACTACACTATAATTGTGGAGGTGGCGGAGCTGAGGAGGATAGGGGCTGCTGGATGAGTGACTATAGTAGACCTGGAGCTATCCTCTCAAAAGCTTGGATCATCGTATAATGATCGACCTTCATTGCTTGTAATTCAGCCCTAATGCTATACAACTCATTATGTGTAGACTCCAACTGCTCCCTAAGTTGTGCATTTATCGGTCTGGACGATGATGCATCAGAAGAAGTAGATCTGAGAGGTTTAGGCCCATTTCCAAGCCCACGTATGTAACCCGAATGTGTACTAAGGACCTAATCACATACTCTATCTGTAATCTATATGTCATCCAGATTGTGAACGTCATCCCTGGTATCTGTCTGAGTCTGAGTCTGTCTTTGTCGGTACTCCTCTTGAAGTCGCAACATCTCATCCTAAAATCAATAAATATGTTAAAAACTTAAATATATACTTCAAAATATTTAGGAACCAAAACAACTAAATGTATTCAATACTTACATATGCACTCTCAACTCTTTTTTCTATCCACCCTTTCGTAGATCTATAGTGTGTTTCATTAAAGACGGTAATTCGGTCATTTCTGCTAGATCCATCGGCCCGAAAATAGCATTTCATTACATTAAAGATAAATCAAATAATAATTTCATAGAAACTAAATAGTTTACACTTACATCATTGTAACTATATTGTAGAAAAGACTTTGAAGCTCCATGATGATTGTATGGCAACTTAGCATGATTTGTGGAATTAATTTCTAAACATTTCTACAAAAAAAGAGTTAATTAGTAAATATTATTTCAATTTGACCCATATACAAAGATGTGAAAGTTAACGTTTCATTCACAACATATCCCTCTACAAGAGACCCTTTAGGTCTTGTCTTATTGCGAACATACTTCTAAGTGTACCCAAATACCTTTCAAAAAAATACATCCATCGTGATGAAACCGGTCCAGCTAATATGGCCTCGTGGGTAAATGAACTGCTAAGTGAACCATAATGTAAAAAAATATCGAAGGAAGTATTCGTTCCATCTTGCATAAAATGAATACTATATCCCCTCCCATTTTATTCAAGTCAACAACATATAAAGTTCTTGAAGTGAGTTTTTTTAAGAAGTCACATAACTCAACAACTATGCCACATATATCCTTAGGTAAATTTTTTTGTATGGTAACTGAAAGTAATCTTTGCAAAAGAACATGATAATCATGCGTCTTTAACCCATGTAACTTCCCATTATTCACATTCACATTCCTTGAAATATTTGTTGCATAACCATCAGAGAACTTCACGGATTTTAAAAAATGACAAAATTCACATCTTTCTTCCAAAGTAAAGGTATAACTCGAATGTGGTTTAGTGACTCTGTCCCCACTCCACTTTAGGTGCAATTCACTCCTTATACTCATATCTTGCATATCTAATCGAGCTTTGATTTTGTCCTTCGATTTTCCTTCTAAACTCAACAACGTACCGACCAGAGCATCACAAATATTTTTCTTAATGTGTATGATATCCAGATCATGTCTCAACTTCAAATCTAACCAGTACTCTAACTCAAATAAAATTGACTTCTTTACCCATTTTGTATCACCAACTGAACGTTTTCATTTTTCGATCAATGCAGGATGTTTACTAAATGTCACTTTAGGCAATGCATCTAACTTTGTTAAAATCTCACGACCACTAAATGTTTGAGGTGGGCCTTCATTTTCAAACTTTTCATTAAAGATTTTATTTTTATGCCACGAGTGCTTCAAATGTAAGAACTGACGGTGGTTAGTATAACAAATTTTATTGTGCAAATATTGACTCGTTGTATCTTCAAAACATACAGGACACGCTTTATAACCCTTAGTGCTCCACCCAAATATTATTCCATATACTGGGAAGTCATGAATTGTCCACATCACAGCAGCATGTAGTCGAAAGACTCTTTTAGTTGATGCATCATATATTTCTACCCCCTCATCCCATAACTCTTTCAATTCATTGATTAAGAGATGCAAGTATCCATCAATCTCTTTCCCAGGTGTCTTGGGCCCAGGAATTAAAAAAGACATAATCATGTACGATGGTTTTGTCATTTTTCATGAGGGCAAATTGTATGACACAAGTGAAATTGGCCACATACTGTAAGCATTTGACATGTTTACAAACAGATTAAAATCGTCAGTTGCTAACCCCAAACGAACATTTCTAGGATCATCTACAAAAGTTTCATGTAATTTATTAAACTCCTTCCACGATTCAGCATCAACTGGGTGTCTCAATATCTCATCTATGTCAACCCTTTTTTCCTTATGCCATCTCATATATTTTGCCGTATGTTTCGACAAAAACAACCTCTAGAGTCTTGGCTTCAATGGAAAATATCAAAGCACTTTTTGAGGGATTTTCTTTTTGTTGGCCTCATTAACCTTATAACGGGGCTTCTTACACACTGAACATGTATCCTTGCCCTCATGGTCATTCCAAAATAAAATGCAATCATTTTTACAAGTATGTATAGATTCATATCCCAACCCTAACTCTCTTGGCATTTTTTTAGCTTCATAATGTGAGCTTGGAATTGCATTTGATTTCAAAAATGCTTCTCCTAATAATTAAAGCAACATATCAAATGACTTATTGCTTCAATCATTCAATACCTTCACATGCATTAATTTAACTAAGAAGCTAAATGCAGAAAAATTAGTACAACCTGAATATAACACTCATTGTGCTTCTTTAAACATTGACATATAACTTCCTCCCAACTCCCCTGTAGGCATGTTCTTGTTGTTATCCCCTCGTTAAACCCCACTACTACTAACAACTTCAGCATCCCTTAAGTTATTTAACATGTTAAATAAAGTATCATCTTCTTCATCGTCACTGGCATGTTCAACTTTATTTATGGGATTCGTATCAATACTTGGTACAGTAACTTCTCCATGAAAAGTCCACACTTTGTATAACTTAGAAGTCCCCCATCTATAAAGGTGTCCTCGAACATAATCTAAATTAAATCATTAATGGCATGCATTGCTCCCACTTCTTTTTCCACTCTTTGGTAAGGGACCTATCCCATTCAAGAACGTGCATTTATTTGTGGTTTTATTAGTATGACTACTTTGTTTCATGCACGTGAAAATTTTTGCAGCATCTCTCCATAGTTCTCCAAATACACATATTACAGTGTACCCAAAGAAGAGAGTGAGATACGAACCATAATAGTTAATCACGTACATGAGACAATTAGCATACTAATAGAACCATAATTAAGTACACGTTCTCAAACTATCCAAACTGGATAATTCAGAATTTAGCATCAAATTTTAAAATCATTTAAGATTTTAAAATTTTTTGATACTAAATTCCAAACAGGGTCTAAGATTTGTGAATGTATATGCATGATATATATAGTTATAACATATTCGATATGATAAACAAGACCACAAATTAGATGTGAAAACCTTAACAAGTTTTGTTTAGTTTGATCGTTTAAATTAATGTTTTATCATTACTATTATAGTTTTATAAATTCCATAAATTTATCAAGTGATTCAAGAACTCAAATCAATCCCAATCCCTTCTTCAGTTTTCATTTCATTCAAATAAAACATTAGTATAATCCAACTTTATATTTCTTTTTTGAGGGGACAAAGACAAGCATAAAGTTATTATAATTCACAACTACATTTCTGCGAAAAGCAATTATAGCATTGAGAATAGTGAAATTCACTTGTTTGTTTCATATCCAATACCTCTTCTCTCGATGGTGAAATGATGGAAAAACATAAAAGGTTGACAATTATCTGTGTGTGTGTGTATGTGTGTGTGTGTGAAAGAGAGATAGAAAAAAAAAACCTTTAAGATATGATGACTATACAGTACTACTGTTTGGTGAAGCATTATGATAATTTACTTTATGTTGTGTTGTTTTTGTTCTTTAGCATTTGTTTGTTTCATCTTGTATTCACAGGAAGGACAGTTTCATCACCCACAGAGCATTCTATGATGATTTGACTGAAGAAAGTTCAAGATCAATTACACAACATCCACTTTTCTCTTCCCAAACAGCCCCTAACCAAGCTCAAATCCATGTCTTCCACCATCCCTTAATCCCACTAAAACAAGAAAACCAAAATTTTATTTAGAATCAAAACAAGTTGTTAAAGATAATTCAGTGCTTCAAAAAATGAAAGAGCTAGGGATACAGAGGTAAAGTATCCACCTCTGAATACTGTCTGGTTTTAAGTTTCCAAATAACTAATAAAATTTCAAGATTCTTCCAGTCAAAGTAATCAAAATTGCATAAAATACAAGTACTAGAATATTTATTTTATCATGTATCAGGGCAAACACATTTCAACCTCCCTCCATGGCTATCCACTGAACAATGAGCAAGAAATACAAAAAGTGAAAAATAACCAAAACAATTTAAGGATTAAATACAAACTTTACCTAAAAAGAGATGCAAACAAAGGTGGTGTCAGTGCCAGAGCTGAAGAAGGAGGAACGACGTGGGTGGTGGCTCTGCAGTAGAGAAGCAACCGAAAAGAAAGAAGAAAAGATGGTGACAGCGTCGGCTGACCACAGAGGAACGGACGGTAGCTTGACGAAGGTGACCGACGGTGGACTTGGGGAATTGACGATTTAGGGGCTAGGACTTTTTCTTTCTGCAAATTATTTCTGAAATGAGGAAAGGAGAAGGTCAATTTTTTGGGTGCTAAAACACCAAACTTAGCAACAAAAATAAAGTTTTGTCGCTAACCTTAGTGGTGAAATCAAACTTGTCATCGCTAAATATCATCTTAGCGGCGAAATATATTAACGTCGTCGCTAAAATTAAATTATATATATATATAAAATTTATTTTATAGGTAAAACTTAGCGGCGACAAAGTAAAACATCATCGCTATGTATCATCTTAGCGGCAACATATGTTCACATCATCACTAAAATTAAAATATATAAACATAAAATTACTTTTGTTTTAGTGACAACACGAGCATGTCGTTGCTAAAGATAATACTTAGCGATGAAATCATAAAATGTCATCGCTAAGTATCATCTTACCGGTGAATTGAGACACATCGTTGCTAAGATACAAGAAAAAAAAATTATTGTTAGCAACAAAATGTAAAATTTCGTCGCTAAAAGTAATATAATTTTTTTCTCTTAAAATTTAGTGACGAAGTTGTACGTTATCATCGATAAAATTAGTTTTAGCGGCGAAATTATTTATCATCGCAAAATATTAGCTACGATATATTATATTTCGTCGCTAAGTCTACGTACGTTTTTTTATTATTTTCGATGACATATAATTTGTTTTGTCGCTAATATTCGACTTAGCGATGAAATGATAATATCATCGCTAAGATTTCATCGCCTGTTTTCTTGTAGTGATTCCATCGATTCCATCCAAAAATTATTGAATAAGCCTTAAAATTTGTTGAAGAATCTAAAAAAGCAGTGCCACTATTCTGTTCGATAATAAAGATTAGAGAGCTAGAAAACTATGATTTGTCCTCACCAAAATACGGTATGTTTTTATAAAAATTTTAGTTGTTTTTTTCATATTTTGTTGTGATATAGGGTTTATTACAAACATTTTAGGTTTTTATATTTTTGAATATATGCTTTTTAGGTTTTTAAAAGATTTTGTTGTGTTTTTCCTATTTTGAACAAGACCCGTGTGTGACCATATGTTTTTATAATGATTTGATAGGGTTTTGAATTTGGAAAGTTAATGGTGGTCCTTTAAAAAAGACATATTGTAGGGTTTTTTGTGAAGTGAGGGACTGCCATTGTGATCCTCTATCTTGGGTTAAAAAAGTTATTTTTTATGATTTTTTTAATTTTCATCTTATTTTAAATAGTGGGCCTCATTGTTGTCCCCAATTTATTTATTCTATTAAGATTCTTTGTGTTTGCTGCTAAGAAATGTTTGTCTGGTCCTTTGTGTATTTTTTTTTAATCTATAACAAATCCAAAAAGTATATTGTTGGCAGTATGTCTTCACTTTAGGGGGTAACTTTCATATTGGCACTCTGTCTACTTGTGTAGGGGGTAATGCTTACAAGTTTGATTACTTTAAGTTTAACTTTTTAATATTATAAGCATTTAAAAAAATTGCTAAAAATGAAAGTGTAAAGGACCCTATGAGGTTTTACACCAAAGTTGAAAATGGTTTTATGTTGATTAAGAATAACAGTGAATTGCATAGGATTTGTGAAGAAAAATTTAGGAGTACTAGACAAGTCAACATATACATTAAGGAATTAAGTGGTTTTTTGTATAGTCAATCTTACTTTTCTAAGAAACCACAAGATGGGGATGGGGATAGGGAAGATGAGAGTGGGGAGAATGAGGAAGATGAGAGTAAAGAAGATGGGGATAGGAATGTGGAAGATGAGAGTGAGGAGAATGAGGAAGAATAAAGTAGAGAAGATGGGGATGTGGTGAGGGGAATGGGGAAGATGGGAGTGAGGTAATGGAAAATAAGTGAGTGAGGGGAATAAGGAAGAATGGACTAGTATGCCCAAAGTAGTACAGGATGAAAGTGAGGATTTGAATGATAGTGATTATGATTTAGAATCAAAATCCAATAATGATAAATTATACCATGAAAACATAGATGATGAAGCTGAATGGTTAAAAAAAGATGATGAGAATGATGGGCAACATGAAGGGCAGGATAGTGAATATGGAGAAGAGGATGTCATGAAGAGTAATGATGACTTGAATAGTACTAAGGGTTCAGATAATGAGGAAAATAGGCATAACTTTAGTGTTTTTAATCCAATTGAGTTGTATGATCTATCTTTTGAATTATGGATATTGTTTAGCACCAAAACTAAGCTAAGACAAACAATACACTCACATGTTATTAAAACTAAAAGAAGCATAAATATCACCAAAAATGACAATATTTGAGTTCAAGCTAAGTGTGATGATAAGGAATGTGGGTGGAAACTTCATGCACTAAAGCCTACAGGGGAATGCACATTTCAAATAAGGAAGTATGACCCTAATCATAGTTGTGGAGTGAGTTTTCATGTAAAAAATCTAAAATTTAACTGGTTGTGTGGAAAATATGTTCAAAAAGTCAAATCTGATCCTGAGAGAAATGTGAAAGGCTTTAAGATTAATGTAATGAATGATATAAAGTGTCACATCTCTAATTATCAAGCTGATAGGGCCAAAAGGAAAGATGTTGAAATGATTGAGAGAAGTCCATAAGAGTAGTATTCATTGCTTTGGGATTACGCAGATGAAATAAAAAGAACAAACCCTTGTACTACTATAATCATAAGAACAAAACAGTCAAGTGGTAAGAATAGGTTTGACAGATTTTATGTTTGTTTGAATGCATTGAAAATAGGGTTCTTTGCTGGTTGTAGGCCTTTCATTGGGGTAGTGTTATTAACTGTTGTAGGGGTTGACTCCAACATAATATCTACCCCATTGTCTATGATGTGGTTAGTAAAGAGTCGAAGGATACTTGGGATTGATTTTTGACCCTTTTGAAAATAGACTTGAACATTGAGAAGGATTTTGAGTATGCATTCATGTCTGATAAACAAAAAGGCTTGATCCAAGCCATTGAAGAGATGTTCCCTAATTTGGATCACAAATTTTATATTAGGCACGTGCACTCTAACTTTGAAAAAGGCAGTTTTAGAAGTCAAGCATTTAACAGTGCTTTATGGAATACTTGTAGGGCCACAACAAGGAATGAGTTTAGGAGAAGAATAAAGAAAATGAGGGATCTAGATGAGAGTACAGCTGAGTGGTTTAATGACAAGCTACCTCAACACTGGAATAGGTCACACTTCACTAATTACTGTAAGTGTGACGTGTTGTTGAACAATAGATGTGAGTCTTTCAATAGTAACATCTTGGATGCAAGGGACAAGCTAATTGTGTCAATGTGTGAGTGGAAAATGAAATATTTAATGCAAAGTCTGCAGACAAATAGGGATAGAGCCTAACAGAAATAGAAAGGAGTAATTTGTCATAAACTCTAGAAGTTGATTGACAAGAATAGTGAGAAGGTGGGAGATTGTGTCCCCATCAAAGTAGATGACTATCATTATCAAATATCTTGCTTTGATGAGACCAAATATAGTGTTGACTTGAAGCAAGGGACATGTGGATATAGGAAATGGGATTTGAGTGGAATCCCATGCAAGCATGCTTTGAGTGTCATTTACACCCAGGGATTGGACTACTATGATTACACTTATAAATGTTATAGAGTGGACACATACAAGCAGGTGTATGCCCCTGCCATTTTGCCCATAAATGACATAAATGAGTGGAAGCCATCAAACTTCATTTCTCCTTTGCCCTTGGAAGGGCTATTAGAACACCAACAAAGGCAAGAAAAAGATAACCAGATGAGCCTGAAGAGAAGGAGAGGAGAAGATCAAGAGAGAAGCCAAATGTGAGAAAAAAATGCACACCAGCTGAAAAGACAACATAAGATACTTAAATGCAGTAATTGTAGTGTTGATGACACAACAAAAGAGCTTTTCCTTTGAGAAATGCCCCAGAAAATACAACACAACATGAGGTATTAAGTCAAGTAACGAGCAAGAGATTAAGGCAGAGGCCTCCTAAATTACAAGTATCATTTGCTTATTTATGTATTGTTTAGCTAATATATTTTATTTTAATATTTTAATTCATATGTAACTTGTTTTAGGTGACAAGAAAACTTTCACAAGTTGAAGGTGTATCTGAAGATCAGCCTGACATTTCAAAAAAGTAGTGTTTTAAACCTAATTTCACTTCAATTCACCAATTTATTTTCTTTTTAATTTATAAGTTTGTTTTTTGAAGTATAGGAAGGTGACACAGAAGAAACTGTTATTTAAGCCACCCACCCTAGATCCAAAAAAAAACTAAGATATTCTAGAAGGAAAACTAGTGTAAGTTGAAAAAAAATTCAATTGATTTTTTTTTCAATTGACATAAAAGTTGGATTTCATATGAATTTGTTTGAATGATGAACAGGGTAAAGATAACCAAGAAGTTAGTCATGATGAAGATGTACTCAATCCAACCCCAAAGAACATTCAACCAATTGAAGCAGTTCCAACTCCAATTCTTGCATCTTCTATGTATCAACAGCTCCAACAAAGTCAAGTGTATCATAGAGTGAATATCAGGGCACTTGCTCCATTCATTGGAGGACAGTTTATCCCGAGTGTTGAAAATTGCATCACACAATCATGTACAAGTTCAAAGTCAATTATAACTAAAGGAAGAAAAAAATATGTGACCATACAAGACCTGATTTCTGCTCTCTCTCAACTGAAGGTTGTAGCTGCAAAAAACAAAGGAAAAAAGCCTTAAAAATAAAGTAGATAGTTTTTCAATGAGTTTTGTATTTTTTTGACTAAAGTGAGTGGTTAGAATTTTGATGTTTAAGTGGATAATTTTGTATTAGGTGCCTTATGGAATTGTGTAGTGAGATTGAAGTAAATGGTTGTTAAATTAGTTTTTTTTTTTAATTTTTTAGACATGGTTAGACTTTTCATGCTTTCGTTAGACATGTTGTAGAGGCACATGCTATTTTGCATAATGTAACAAAGATACTTTTGCAAGTTCAATGAAATTGTCAAGCAGGTTTTGGAATATACCTTTTGCATAATATACCTTTCACTTTATGAGTTCCATTTGCAATCAATGAGTTCAATGAGTTCCATTATTTGCAATCAGTTTAATGAGTTCCATTTGTAATATTATTCAATGAATTTCATTTGCAATCAGAGTGTCCATTTGCAATCAAACATGCAAGTAAAATTATTTTAGATTGAACAACAATGTCTTATAAGCACTATATTTTATAAAATTAACATTCCATTACTTCCTAGGGGAAAGGAAAAATACATAGAGGTGAGAAATTTTTCTATCAATCCAAACTTAAAAAACAGTAACATGGGATAATACTCCCTAAACCTTTCTACAATTCTCTAATACACAAATACACTTACAATAAAGGCCACTTACACATAAATTTGTCTACTCCCTAGCTAACCAAATAACCAAGAAAAACAACCATGACACAACTAGAAGGAATTTCAATTTTTTGTTCTTCATTACCATTTTCAAAATTTCATCCTCTAGTCCAATTATCTTGCGCCTTAATCTAGGAATTATGGTCATAGCCCTAGAGCACATAGGTGGATCCTTCCAAGAAAAATAGTCACAGCCACCTCTCTGCAAAAAAAAAATCTGAACAAGGCCCATATAACCAATAATTTCAAATATCAAATGGAAAAAAAAATCACCTTCCAATCTTGGCAACCATGTAATCTTCTACCTGGGTTATCATTTGTCCAAAAAGTGCGCAATTGAGCTCGTTTTCCACAGTTATAATACATCATTCCAGCTCTTGAAATAATAGACATTTTTTTCTTCTAAGTTTTGTGATTTTTCTTTGTCTTCTTCGTCCAAAGGGTTCTTGTTCTTTTTCTTTCTGGAGTTAGGAGTGTTTGGGAGTTGGGACAGACAATTTTTGGTGGGTTGGTAGGATTGGAGGGAAACATAACTAATTTTTCCCTCCTATTTTAGTCTAGGTAGCTTTTGCATGATTTTTGTTTTGTTTTGTTTTCACTAGCATAAGCCACCTCATCGCCACATCACCTATTTTGCCTCCAATTATCAGAAATCCCCAAATTAAGTTGCGTCTCAGCAAAAACCGACAATAGATTTGGCCATGTTAGTAATTTCCAAGAAAATTAGAATTTTTCGATGAAATTTGGACCAAATGTGCCAAATTTTAAAATCTAATGCACTAAAATTAAATCTTGCTAATTTAACGGACTAAATTTCTACATAGGCGAACATAAAGGACAAACTTTGCCTTCTTTGTATAGATAAAATATACTAAAAAATCTACATTTTTCATAATTTTTAAATTTTCAAAGTCAAAAATTTGGTTTAATATGAAATTAAATTGGAATTTTTATTTCTTGTTCTCTCTATTTTTCCCATCTCTTCTTAATATTCTTCTTCTTCTCATTCCCGTCGCTACTTCTATCCACATTCTTACTATAGTTGGCACCAATCTTTCTACATCTCCATCACACAAACTCTAACTTTAAATTATGATTGTTCAAACCACCACACTCAATTTAAAAAGTACATATAGATCTCAATATTATGCATTCCCCACTCTAAAGTTGTATATATACATATAATTTGAAATGAAGACAAAGTGTAGGGCTTTTGGCTAGTGCTGGAGGCTTTGTCTTTGATTGGGGGATGGTAGGTGGTCGAATGAGGGTTGTTTGATGGTAGTGATAAAGAGTGAGGTTACAAATAGAATTTAATTATACTTTAGAGGTATTATAGTCTTTTTTCATACAATCCAAATTAAATTAAGATGGTTCATAATATATCAAAATCTTTCTGTAAATCTGGTTAAAAATTTGATTAAATTACATGTAAAAACTTAAATGTGCCAGTAAAGATGCAAGTTTAGTCAAGTTAGGAGAGAATGACAATTTTAGTCCTACAAATTAGGAGAGAGTGGTTCTTTGGGCCGCATGAGCACAACATGTGCAATTTCCCTACAAAAATGAAAAATCCCCATATTGAGATGGCCGTGTGCTTGACAATGATACTTTCCCACCACTTTTTCAATTTTCCAACGAAATTTATCCTTACATTGAGAAAAAATAAAATTAGTGTATTCAAATTGCTAAGGCTCTTTTAAAAAGATGAAAAATGTCACTTCTTTGACTTGCATTGATGATATTGGAATAGAAGATAAAATATCAATTGTAATAAAAAGATTTGAAATACAATTTAAGTATGACAATTGGTGGAATTTGGGATATATCAAATGATGACCATCCTAAACCCTAAAATTGGAATGAAGACGCAAAACATTCACTCTTATTATGACAAAAAAAATGTAATACAGATACGTCCAAAGATCAAATTCACTCAATAAACAAAGTGGTTACTTGAAATCTTTGAAAAATGCTATATATCATCGGTTATCCTATATTCTTTTTTCATCTCCTTGTTATTTAGAGAGTATTGATTGATTAAATTATTTCAAGTGAAGTAACTACTGCAGTAACTGCTTAATAAAATTAGAAGAGATGAAAGAAATAAATAAATAAAAACTAAATGGTGATATATAGCATTATTAGAAATCTTTTAGCCCCATCATTGTGTGGTAAGTATTCGAAGATCCTCATCCTGTTCCAAAAATGTCATGTCTGACTCATGCAAATATACCCACGCCTCAATGCCATCGTTGTCTTTGGTGTTCATCAGAATGAAAAGGTCTTGGAGAGGCACATCCGCCAAGCTTACCCATACGGGTTTCCCAAATCCAAAATCAAGTTCATAATCTCCAAATTTGGACCAATCAGTGATCCATACAACCTTGTAATCAGGTCTATCTGCTTTCTGAGCTGCATCAAAATAACTGCCGACCAACACCCATCTTCCAAACTCTTTGTCATTCAATATCCTTGCGCAGTCTTTCACGCCCTGAATGGTGGCCTCGCGCATCTTCAAAGCCATGCCCGGAAAATTCTGCTCCATGCCCTGGCTCTCATCTGCTGTGAATTCCAGGTAAGATAAGGAAACCCATGTGCCGCAAGAATATTTGGGCACAGGTGGAACAGTCCTTTCTCGAACATTGATTGCTTGCGCAATGAGCGAAGCTCTTGATTTCCTATGTTTAGCCCTGTCGGCGCGCAGAAGAGCCTGGGTTAACACTGCGGACACTGCCACCACCCTGGACGGGGGACGTTCGCTTCTGGTTGATCTCCACTCGGTTCTCAGGCCCTCTCGTAGTCTCGAAATGGCGTCCTTGTTGAACATAAACCTCTTGGCAACAATACTCTTGTCCCGATTTCTGGACACTTGAAACTGAAGCGGGGGATTGTTCTCGGAGGGGAAGTAGGAGGGAGAGTCGAAATCTGGGCAGATGACTAATCCCCCGTCGGTAGCAGAATTGGCCCAGGCTGACAGGAATATGCCGAGTGAAGCTGAGTCGAAAATCCTGTGTGAAGCGCATACGCCGATAGCCAGGCCCCCACACTGGAACCTGTTGGTCTGGACTGCCAGCATTGGGTCCGTCGACTCGTCAGCTGCGCATATGTCCAGTGGGAGGAGGTGGTTGAGCTGCTCGGATTTCACCCCAGCGCCAATGAGTTGATGGAGTTGGCAGTCGACGACTTCTGCTACGGAGTACTCAGCACCCTCATCATTGCAATCAACCTCATGTTTTTCCTTGTTGTATCTGCCGGCTAGTGGGTAAAAAAGGGGCAAGACTTGAGCCAGTGATTCTTCTAAGCAGATGTTTTTTCCTTCAACGGCATCAGGTGGATAGTAGAGGATGCGAATCACATGCATTGATGGGTTGAGTTCATCTATTAGAGATATGTTGTAAGTGCTGAGATGTGAGGGAGTTGGCTTGCATGGTTTTATCAGCTTACGACTGAGGACATTAACCTTCATGCTTGAAACTCTGATATTTCCTGCATCAAAACATAATCAAGCAAAAAATAACAAAACCTGTTATTCATATAGAGAACAACAATTGTTAGTATTTGTATTGGATTTCTAATCATATTACAAAATAAAGAGAGGCATTTTAAGAAGAGAATATTATATATAGAGAGAGAGAGGGAAAGAGAGAATTGGCCACCTGAAAAACAATGGTAAGAAGACTGCAGTGGCTGTTTGGAAGCTCCAGGAGCCGGTTTATATAGATGTTGTCGGGGAAGCGGCCGGCTGACAACTATTAAGTTTTGCTCATATTGATAATACTTTTATCTTAAAAGAATATTAAAACATTTCATTTGAACAACCCTGGTATATTTTGTTGTGCTCAACTCCAACATGGCTTTATATTATGTGTGAAATATTGGAGAAAATTACTTTTATAATTCAACATTTTACGTTGTGTTTCAATTTTGATACCGTGCTTCTAAAGCAATTTAAATTTTGTCCAATAAATTAGTTTTTTGATGAAAAAGATTGAGTGCAGCATACATGACCATTAACTCATCAGTTTGGAGGGAAATATGGGATGGAGCTTCATTATTTGGAGGGAAAATTACCCACTTACTTTTGTAAAAAGTTATTTTGTCTGAAAAAAGAAAATAGTGGACATTGGCCCTTGAACCCATACCTTGTTTTTGTTGACAGCAAATGATTTTTACTTATGTTTAGATGACATGAAATTAATAACTCAAATGTTGTTTCTTTGCTTTTATTTTCCGTTTTTAAATAATTGCACATTCCAGCATAAGTAAATAAAGTGGATTCTACATACTTTGTTACCATGATTTTCCCATTACACATAATTACATTACAGCCTATAACAAGTTTGTATTAAATTAAAATTAAACACAGCTATTAAATAACATAATACACCTATCCCTAATGATACAATACATAAATTGGAGGTTATGTCTAGAAAATCCATTACAGAAATTACAAAATTGACAAAACAGAGGCACATTTTGTCTTAAACAGAAAATGCTTCATGCTTAAAATAAGGGGATGCATGGGCTTTTCTTTTTTTCAGGATGCCCATTTAAAGATTACAAACAACCAAGAAACTATCATTAAGGTCAAAAAATATTTTCCCTACTATTTTGTGCTATTGCATCATCCTCATTTTTCTCCTTGTTTTGCCTCATTTGCCTCTAAGCAATCTTATCTTCCAAGTTTTTAATTCTTCGCAATAAATCAGAAATGACCGTTCTTGCCTTTGCACATAAAGGTGTGTGTTCCTACTCAAAGAAACCACCACCATCACCATTTACGAAGTTGATACAAGAGTGGAATCTTCTTCTTGAAATTTTATATGTCCAAAAAATTCTCAAACAGCTTTCCTACAGTGGCAAATCATTTTAGATTGCGATGATAAAGATATCTTTTTGCAATATTACTTTTTTTAAATGAGTTGTACATTAAAAATGTTTGCAAATGGATTTATTTCCATTCCTTCATTTTTATTCTACTAGAATAAAACCAAACATTTAATACCACTTTTTCTCTAGGTTGTGATCAAAATACCACTCTTTCCATCAAAATACTAAGGTTGTGATCAAACTTGCAACTAAAAGCTAACTTATTGGACTAAACTTGAAGTTCTCTAGAAGCATGATACAAAAGTTCCAACATCCCATTTAAGTGTGGGACTAAAAAAGCATTTTCTCTGAAAATATTGTGAAGATTATAAACAAATATTTTACCAAGATTTGATTTGATGAGATTTGTTTGATAAGCCAATACTAAGCTAATTTCATCTAATACTAATTGGTCATGTAATGCTTATCTCAAGTCATGGAGCAATATATTTGATTCTCCAAAATCTGAAACCCAATTTGAAAAACAAAAAGAGGTACATAAGGTGTTATGGACTTCCCCACCACTATCCGGACCACTTTTCACAAAATGATGTAGTCAAATCACAACTAATACTAGAAAATTGATGGTGTAGAAAAAAAATTAAAAACAAAAACAAAAAAAACAAACAATCAAGACTAGTTTTAAACTTAAAACTATCAAATCTGCAAAAAAAGAAAACCTTAAAAATTCTCAAAATTTATCATTCCAAGGTGACATCTTGAATATCGAGACGCCCTTCATATTGGCCTTACATTGGAGTAAATGGCAACTTTAAATTAAATTAAGAAGGCAAATTTTCATTAAAGAATGTACTTAAATTTTCCCCTTGATAGCACTTGGCTTCTCTAACAAATTTCAAGAATGTTCATTTCTTCAATACCAATTTGAAAAGCCTAGTGGGAGTTATCTAAGTTGACAAATAATATTTATTTTCAAATGTCCTATTATTATTAAAACAATTTTGTTCTATTGGAATATTCTAATAAATTTGGAAATTAATTAAAAATAAATCACATGTTAAGTTTAAGTATGGTCCTCACATGCATGACAACCATGCTTGATCCATATTGTAGGAAACTAGGTAGGTGCATCTCAAGTGGCTATTAAGATATCTGAAATATAGATCGAAGTAAGAGTTAAATTTTTTTATCTTAAAAGATGAATTTGTCTCCTACATGTGCTAATGGAAACTAGTCAATCATTACAACAATTTTATTTGAGATAGTAGTACTACAAATTTTAAATCTAACAAATCAAAAAAAAATTCGGAACTCTCTTTTGAATACTCAAGAGAAAGAATAGAAAAATGGATTAAATGGGATGAAAATGAAGGAATCTTGAGGTCTATTTATAATTGTTATAAAGTTTTGGGTAGCAAACACAATCTTTGGAAAATGCAGTTACCTAACAGACACTTGGCGCTTGCTAGATGGTCATGTCTAATCGGCACTACTGGGTGGATGCTACTACCCAATAGACACTATTTGGAATTGGCTGGACGTCTTTTCATCTTGTCAGCTGATTTTGCACAGCTCCACGTATCTTCTTCTGGTATTTCCACACGCTCGAATTAGAAAAAAATAAATTAAAAAAATAATAAAAATTATTAATTTATTTTGTATAGAAAGAATATACTAGATGGACCAATCAAGCCACGCCCAAGCCAAATAATTTATATGTATATTCAATAAAACTCACTTAAATTTTGGTCAAAGTTAGGTCAAAACCCAACTTTTCAAGATCAATTTCCAATAATCCCCCACATAAATATGCATGTGAATATGCAGACCCTGAACATAGTTCAAGCGAAAAGCCATTATATCAGGAAAGATAGCTTATGGCTATGAACCTTCCTTAGTAAAATATTATCGTTTACTAGGCTGCTCAATGACGCTATATTTTGAACTGTTCAGTTGTTGATGTAAACCAAGACAATAATATCTATTCAATAACTTTCTTAACACCTTTTGGTTCTCATGGTTTGTGTCCGTTTTGGCTATGAATAACATCGTGGATTCATAAGTATTTCGGTGAAGCGACTCTTCTTCACACTTATATAGGTGATCTCTTAATAAGAATATCCGTCATACTCTACTGTACAGTACATAAATTATTAAAAGTATATAACTTAACATCACTATATATAGTAGGCAGTAATTATCTATCTTTATAATGGGAAGAAAATAACTCTCAAGTGTTCATTTGAACATTCGTAACTAAATTATCTCATTGAACCAAGATCTTCAGATCTCTGATCAACAAGGTTGGGTTATAGATATGAGCATTCTTTACTTTGTAGATTTTAGACCCATTCCCTTTGACAAATAGTATACTTTATTTCTAACTAAGCCTTTAATTAAATGGTCTGCTAGGTTTTACTTTGATTTCACTTAATCAATGGAAATAATTCTATTTGAGATCAACCGCTTTATGGTATTATGTCTTTTCACATATATGTCCAGACTTATCATTATATATACTATTTTGCACCTTTCTAAAAGCCAGTTGACTATCACAATGTATAATAATTACAGGCATTGCTTAAGCTAACAAGAAATATCCTTTGAAAAATTATGAAGATATTCTACTTCTTTTCCAGCTTTATCAAAAGTTATAAACTCTAATTCCATAATGGATCAAGCTATACAAGTTTGTTAAAAGGGTTTTCTCAACACAACTCCACCACCAATGGTAAAAATATAACCAATAGTGAACTTTGAGTCTTTTGTGTTATATATCTGATTTACATAACTGTACCATTCTAATACAATTTGATATCTCGTATAGTAATTTTAAAGTAAATCTTAAATATTTAAGAACCTTTATCAATGTCTTTCAATGGTCATTGTCTAGATTACTTGTAAATCTAATCAGCTTGTCGACTGAGTAAGCAATATTTGGACGTGTGAATTTCATGATATACATCAAATTGCCAATTATTCAAGAATATTCTAACTGTGATATGGGTTTATCATAGTTCTTAGCCAAATGCAAACTTAATTCGATTGGTGTTTTAAATGAAAACGTGTCATATGCATTAAACTTTTTAAGTATTGTCTTAATATAATGAGATTGCGATAAAATAAGTCATTCAGATGTTTTAGTGATCTATATCCCTAATATAACATCCGTTACTCCCATATCTTTCTTGACAAAATATTTTTGTCAATATTTTCTTGGTAGCCATGATAATGTCATGCTAATTACGCATGATTAATATGTCGTCCACATATAGACTTATAATGATATAAGCATTAGGTGTGCCTTTTATATAAATGCATTTGTCACACATTATTTTTAAAGCCATTTGACAAAATATTTTTGTCAAAATTCTCATGCCATTGTTTTGGCATGTGCTTAAGCCCATACAGTGATTTAACGAGTCTATGCTCCTTTTTTGCTATCTAAAAGCAACAAATCCTTTAGGTTGTTCCATGTATATTTCTTCTTTCAATTCACCATTTTGAAATACCTTTTTCACATTCATTTGATGTATCTTAAGGTTGTGCAATGCAGCGATAGAAATGAGTACTTTAATAGTTGTGATTCTAGTCATTTTATTGTTTGTAGTCCCATTAGATAGGTGTTTCTTGGCAATTTTGGTCCTTCCATTAGAAAATAGACAGGAGCAACTATTTTGGTCGTTAATCATCAATGGGAGGAAAAATGAGCCATCAAGGGGCTGATTTAATTTTGGATTGATATTACATTTTAAATCTACTTGGTATATAAATCTTGATTCATTTTTATTTGATATGGAATTTTAAATAATTATTTTCTTTTTAATTCAAATCCTGAAATATGAGGAAGGAAGAAAATAGTAGAATTCGAACCTCTGACCTCATCTATAAGAGGTGATATCAGGTACTACCACTTCTAACGAGTGTTTTAAACAATATTTGAAATAAATAAATATTAATTATGTTAACAATGTTGCCCTCAAAAGTAGGGTATTAGTTGATAATCCCACATCTTTACTATAAATAAGTGTGTGTGATTAAGGGGGACAATTTAGAAAACCGAATTGTAAGGGTGCGATTGCATGGCTACTATGTATCACAAAATTGTGTTTCATGGATTTTTAATTTTTTTTTTTGGGCATTTAAAAAAAAAGGTTAATCTCATTTTACCTCATTTATTCTTGTTGAGTATTATTATACTCTTAATTGTCTTATTTTACCTTCTTATACTCTCATTCTATTTTACTTTACCCCCTTATACTCTTATTGTCTCACTTTATCTCCTTGCACTCTAATAATATTAACCAAATCATCATTTTCTATTATTTATAATAAGATTATATTAAAAAGTTCTAAGAAATATAGACTTGTATTATATATTAATATTTCCAACCTAATTAATAACACTTAAAATTAAATTCATTTAAAATCTTATTGTTCTTAAATTCTAATATCTCTTTTTTTTATAAATATAGTTCTTATTAAATTTTTATATTGTACGATATTTTTTATTAGGTAATACATTTTACTTATAAATTTTCTACTTATCATATAAATATAAAAATATAAAACATATTTCTAAAAAATATTTTATTAAATATGTAAAATATTAGTAATAAATTTCTCATTGTTAATGGAATTATCAAAATTTCATAAAAATAATGTTAAATTCAAAATAAGTTATTTTTAGGTATAATTTAATAATATTAAATAAATTATAAATAGTCGAATTATCATAATTTAATAGATACTATGTTCTATTTACAAAAAAAATCATAGTCAATTGACTATTTTATTTTATTACTATTAATTGATTATAATTATTATTTTTGAATTTAATATAGTTTTCATGAACTTATGATAATTCCATTAATAATAAGAAATTATTAGTAATATTTATGTATTTAATAAAATATTATTTAGAAATATTTTATATATTTTTTGAATTTATATTGAGTAGGAAATTCATAAGTAGAGTGTATTAGATAATAAAAAATATTCTATTATATACTAATTTAATAGGAACTGTGGTGAATTAAAAAATAACTATTAAAATTTAAGTACAATAAAATTTTAAAAAATATTAATATTAAGTATTAATTAATTAAATTAAAAAATAATACAATATAAATATAAGTCTATTAATTCTAGAATATTTTAAAGTAAATTTACTATAAATAACAGATAAGAGTAATTTAGTTAATTATTTTAAAGTATAAGGGGCAAAGTGAGACAATGAGAGTACAAAGAAGTAAAGTGAGATAGAATGAGAGTATAAGAAGATAAAATGAGATAATTAAGAGTACAAAAAATAAAGTGATACTCAATAAGAGTTGAGAGGGTATAGTGGAATTGACCCTAAAAAAATTAAAAGATCATATATCTCCACTTATCTAGTTTTTTTTTTTTCCGTAAGATAACTACCCAACCAAACACCATCTAATAAAAAAATCAATCACATAAATGTTATCACTACATTTTTTCTCCAAAAAAAAAAGACCATCAATTACTAACCAATTATATTTTTTTAAGTTTTTTTTTTTGTAAAACAACAATCTAACTAAACACCATCTCAAATATATATATATATATATATATCACACCAAATATCATTATTATAATTTTTCTAAAAAATAATAAAAAATCATCCAAATACATACCTGGTTTTACATCTAATTTCTCTGAAATTGCTTTTTCTTACTTCTCCTCATAAAATAATTGTGAGGAACGTATGTACAATTCAATCGCAACCTTATTTTGCAAGATCCATAAACACCAAGAACAATAAAGTTCGAATTGAGAAAGTATTATATTAGCTCAATGAGTCAATATTGTTACGTCATTAATGTAAGTGTAATTTCAAGAATAAATTTGTAATTTAGAAAGTGAAGCCCTATTTTACAAGATATATAAAAAAAATAGTCTATGTTATATTTGTTATACATTAGCCATAGAAATACCACCCAAAAAATCATTTCAATGATTTGAATCTCCATATCAGCAAATGTGCAATATTTTTCTATTTTCGAGATCAGTATGCCAGGTGTTTCATGATTGCATGTGATATATTATTTAATCGGTTCGTGCTTTGAATGACATGTTATTTTTAGATTGAACACAAAAAATCTTAGTATTGATTGGTATAATTGAAAATAATGACTATATATCTATATGTTAGGTACAGATTACGGGGATATTTGAATAATACTCCTGTTATAAATTTATCATTTTTATTTTCTTTTTAAAAAATAATAATATAAAGTTTTAATTTATAAAATAAATATTATTTTATTTCTAGATTACCTTTCTCAATTACAACTTTTCAGGATAATAATATAATTATATATAAAACTTCTATTTTTTCGATTCTCACATAAAATTCTAATTTGAATAAAATGGGAGTTTTCATTTGTGAATGAGGGAATAGTAGCTTCTCAGAACCATTTTGTGACAAATATTGAATTTGACACATTATATATATATATATATATTTCGTGACAATTTTTTTATTAGAATAATGATTTTCACAGTTTTAATAGTAAAACTGTGCATAAGATATCACTAATGAAAACTAATAATACAAGAATTGTGTATAAATTATCACTCTTGATAATTAGTAATACATGTATAGTTATAACTTATGGATTACAAAAATTATCACAATGACTTTGTGATAAAATTTATAGTGTTACAAAATTGTTATTATACATATATCACTTTTTGTGTATATTGACAATTTAGACATAATTTTTAATATTTTTTTTAAATTTGTGAAGATCAGTAAACCAAAAACTATCGAGACAACTTAAACGTCATCAGACTTATTATTTTGTGATCAATATTATTATGTCTTGTTATGTGTTTACGAAAATGATGGTTATGTACCTTTATCTAAGCATATGCACTTTGTGCTTCCCATGATACGTTATTTTCTTAGTGAAATAAAAATATATTGGTAATGATTGGCATAAAGATAGACTGAAGTTTTATACGCTGGCAATGGTGACTATTTTAATAAATGTTTGGTCAACATTTTGGAGGCCAACAACGTAGGGATTCATAAATATTGCTAGCTCATTCAAATATTGCATACTCAAGATCTAACAAATCTGAAAAGCCTAGTGGGAGCCTTATTATCTAATTCGACAAACAACATTTATTTTTCTTATAAAATTAACTAGTTATTATCCACGAGTACGGTATTCACTAACTTTTGCTTATGAAATTGATTGCTGTTGGAGAAAGTAGACACCGAGTTCTATATGCCTCAATAATAGAAGATGAATAAATAAAAATCTTCTATGTATCTCTATATATATAGACAGAGAGGGATTGTTAAATTCGTACAACACTGTGTTTCACACTATCATTTAATTAAACAAAGTCAATAATAAGATTTCTTACTACAGATAAATATAATATAGATAAATAAATAATTCTCTCTATCTCTCTCTATATATTTAGAGAGAGAGGAATTATTAAATTTATACAACTTTGTGTTTCACACTATCATTTAACTAAATAAAGTCAATCATAAGTTTTCTTGCATAACAGATAAATGTAGGATAAAAAAATAAATAATTCTCTCTCTATATATATATACAGGGAGAGAGAGATTATTACACTTATACAACTTTGTGTTTCACGCTATCATTTAATTAATTGAAGTCAATCATAGGATTTCTAGCATAACAAATAAATATAAGATAGATAAATAAACAATTTTCTGTGTCTCTCTCTATATAGAGAGAGAGGAATTGTTAAATAACTTTATATTTCACACTATCATTTAAATAAATAAAATCAATCATAAGTTTTCTTGCTACTTATTCGGGAAATAAAATGCAAATATTTTTAAGCCTGTGGGGTCTGTTTCAATACGGGTTGGCATAACTATATTATATTAACATTTTTTCATATTAACAAAATTTTCAACACAAATAAAATAATCCAACTTCCCATCTGTTTACCTCTTATAATATAGTGAAAATATCTGAAAGAAAATCTTAACAACTCAGCTAAACATCATTTTTTTTATCAAATTTCTCCAAGTTAAATAAAAGAAAAAGAAAATACAAGAATAACCACTATACGAGAAATTGTTGAAGTTGAGTGTCAAATATAGGATTTGAAAATCAAGTGTTAGAACTAATTTAATTAATTCAGGAGATCAATTAATTAGAATTAATTTATTAGGGAATTTAATAAGAATAATTAATTAAATTAATTAATCAAGTGAGCTTTTAATTTATTCATATGATAGATCAGTTGATTAGTTAATTGAATTAATTAAATTGATCTATTTAATTTTTGACCTAGGTCTACTAAATATGAGATTGACAGGATCAAGGCCAAATGAGAATTTGACAGAAAATCCAAATCCTAAAGGAGGGACGATTAAAGCGTCCTTTGAACATAAGGACGAAGATAAAGTAGGAATGAAGACGCTGGGGCATGTAAAAGCGCCCTCGTCCTAGTAGCAGATTTAGACCAGGTTTTTGTTATTCTAAATCTCATTGATCGTCCATATAATTTTATATATTGATTGACAAATAAAATACAAAAGTAAATCAATATATAATTCTCTAATGCTCACATGCATGCCTTCTTTAGTATTTTGTATATTTTCTAAGTGGAAAAATATATTTATCTATATGTATATATACATATGTATTAAATACACAACATTTACACGTCTTGTCATTCAATCAATTGAATGAATTTACATAAAATACAAATCTTTTCATTCAACCAGTTGAATGATTTACATAAACTTTAAACATTTTCATTCAATCAATTGAATGAAAATTATAGTGGCCATTGATCATTACATAGATAATAAATATATGCAAAATGGTCATGAATTCATATAATGAGCATTAGTTATGTGTCACCTTTCATTTAATAACTTATGGCTTGCATTATATATTGTAACTTTTGGTTTGCATTATACACTTAATTATTTTGTGATCTTTCAATTTGTAACTTCCAAAGTCTCATCTTCCTTTCATCATGTATATTCTTATACACATATATAAACCACTCGGCAAAATACTACAAAGATATGTGGTATGGGACCTGTTGGAAATTCTACATCCTAGGAGGCTTAATGTAAGCTTACAATAGCAATTATTAATTTTAACAAGTTGCAATCTTATCCAAAAATTAGAAATATCTATGAGGTATCATAATTTACATAAATCTCTTTTATCAACTAATATTTCATATAAGCTTTAAGGAAAGGACCATACTTAAACAGTGAACCTAAGCTTGTACGTATATCATAATGCAATTGGATGATAAACTTTTAACCAATCAAATAAAATCAAACTTAATAAGATATAATGAGAATTTTCTCCTACACTAGGAGTCCTAGCGATGAATTCAATATTAGATAACCACTAATCTTTCTATTTATATGAAATTCATATAAGATAAAGTGTTATCCTTGAGTTTAAGGACTTTTTATAACATTAAATAATTTTTTAATTGTCTAGCAGTATTAGGTACAACAATTACTCATAATAATTTTTATTCAATATTTATCATGATGTTCAAGAGTCTCCACTGTAATGGTTAATATTCTCCACTTTATCACATATAAAAATATAATACATGATAACCTCAATAAGTAAGGTGCTTAACATATTTATTGATTATGAATATAATATTATGATAAGAAATTAAAATTCATATATCAATATTAATGATCATCCATCATTAATTTGATTTATGTATGATACAAAAATGGACATACATAATGCACTATTAGAAATATGCATGCAACATAATATAATTATTCTGACATTGGCTTAGTAGAACATATAATTCTTTCAGGTTTTGGCTTGAGTTTTTCCTCCCCAAAAGCCATATGCCATCATCCCAAAAATTGGCCACTGTTTCTTCCTTCAGAAGTTAATTTGATTGAGGAATTTAAAATCTTATACCTACATGCATAATGATTTTGTATTAATATTCCAACATTCAAAATCTTCTTATTTATTATCAGTGTCTACTATTAAGGTAGAATACCGTCAATCATTTTTATTAAGAAACTAAAAGAAACATTAAAAATGAAAGAAATAGTGGAAAGTGAGGAGGAAAGAGATGTAGAAATAGAATCAACTTCGGAAATGAAGGGGTCTAAACAGGAACAAGAGAGATCCACCAAAGAAGATCCTTCTCCTTCCGTTTTTTCGGGGCGCAGTGCTCATTTGCTTGTTGGAAGCTCTCAGTCTACCTTGAAAAATGAATGGAATATTGAGCATCATCCCGTCCCCATTTCCAACAAATCCACCTAGGATCAGGATTGGGATCGCATTCTTTACACCCATCTACCTACCATGTGTTGGGTTCGCGTGATCACGAGTTATGCGTAGAGTAAAAATAAAAAATTTAAAAATAACATGTCATAATAATTACAACAATACTCCAGATCCGATGCGATTTAAATGATCTCGCAATTTTCAACAGTGTAATAAAATAATTAAAATTTCAATTTACACTTTTTATGCACTTCGACTGTTGCAGGGATTGAAATAATCAATTGCTAGCCCCTTTTCTGCATTCGATGTATAGGAATTTATGCGTCTCCCCTCTAAAGTAGTCCACATTTTGAGTAAAAATATAAAATCAGAATTTCTCTAGCAATTCTAATTTCTTTTCTAACCTAGTTTATGGAGTGTGTATAGAGAATATTGATTCTTATTATGATTGTTTTATAAATACAAGAGTATAAAAGACGTACAATCTAACTGGTGCACTAGGTACTACTCTAATAATCTCCCATTTGTCTTAGTGCTAATTGTCCATGTACTTTAGGTACATCTTCTCTAGATGTCGATCGAATACTTTCTGCGATAGGGGTTTGGTCAGTAGGTCTGCTATACTTTCTATCGAAGCGATTCTATATACTAAAATGTTATCTCTACCAATGATATCTCTGATTATATAGTATTGCCTCATAATGTGATTAGATCTTTGATGAAATCTTGGTTCTTTTGCTTGCACAATAGCTCCATCGATATCACAGTATATCAATACTAGATCGACGATGAATAGAACCATACCTAAATCTTGGATGAAGTTCCTCATCCAAACAGCCTCCTTTGTTGTTGATAAGTGTATATTTTTACATATTATGTATCAATTCCTCTATGTATTTCTTACTTTGTTCTTATTAATAATAGGTTTTTATCAATGTTTTATGTGTGATAGGAGTTTAGGAATCAAAAGATCAAAAATGAACCAAAACGAAGTTGAAACAAGCATTATTATTAGGCCAATTGACAAGATTCTACTACGGTAACTTTTGTATTTTGGAATATATTTTTGATCCAAAGCCCTATGGACCTGATTCTTAGTTTATTGGAATGATAAGAGATATATCTAAAACTTTCATGTTGGCAACTTTTTTCAATTCAATTTATTTCAAAGAGAAACATTCGGTTAAAGAGTCAAACGTGCACTCAAACTTCCAGATATGGCAGTATTTGTATTTTTAGCATAACTCTATCCACAAATACGATATTGATCTGATTCAAATGGCTACAAAAGGCTAACCGATAGAAATACAATTGTTATGAAGATACTAAAAGTCAATTCAGTCTAAAAGAATATCAAAAATCAGTTGAAAGAGGCTAAATCATGTCAGAAATTGAATTAAAGGAACAAAAACATCAAATAAAATAAAGAACACGGCGTTGAAGTGCCAATACAGGGCGCCTAAGCACCAAAAATATAGAAAATGGCACCTAAGCACCAAAACAGGGTGCCTAGGCACCATCCATATGACAAAATTAATGCTTTTGCTTGATACATATTTGTGATATGTATACACTAGATACATATATCACACCACACACATTATATATTTTACAACACTCCTTACACACTTTACCCAAAATGCACAACATACCTTACACACTTTACACCAAATCACATCGCCATCTCACACTTTATAAAAAAACATTATCCTCTCAACACAAAGAGAGAATTTTTCAGATTCATTCGGTCTCTACATTCATTCATATTTTGAAAGCACTATTGGGGTTTTGGAGCTTTAAGGAATACAAAATAGAAGAGGCTTAGAGGAGGAGACATCCATAATCTACCATCAACTTCAACTAACTTCTTCAACTAATAAGTTTTTTTGATTTCCAATGTTGCTAATTTTTATTTTCTTATCATTTCTTATCATGCTAGGTTAGAATTTATTATTGGTTGAAGATGATTTCAAAGCCCTAGACATGAGTTCTTGTAATTAAATGTGTGATATTATTGATCAATTTTCCAATTGAGGTTGTTTATGTTTTTCTATACTTAATGTCTTATGGGTATTTTCTTGCTTCGTTTGGGTGCAAAACCAAATTGGGTTTGAGAACTCTCTACAACTAGATTAGAGATTTTAGATCCATAATTATCTTGAATTTTTAATTATGTATAGTAAATTATGATTGATAATTATGGGATATTTTTGTTAATTGAAATGGAAAACATACTAAGTTAAATACCCGAGCTTATGTGATTGTTGCTTAGATCAATCTATCTTTCTTGTTTTAATGCATCCATTGGATTAAATCTAGAGAACTTGTTCTAGGTTGTTTGGTAGGTAGAGAATTAGATAAAGAGTTTGTTCTATCTAACGAGAAACTAAGAAAAGATTGGGGTAGTAGATCTTGTTATTACTTACGGTTGATAATTTTATTGGTAAATTGTTCATAATATTGATATGAAATTACAACTCATTGTCTAGTGGCGGTGAATGAAACCTCAATCTACTTTAACACTTGTTGCTTATTGATTTAATTGTCATTCCTTTGAATTTTAATTTCTGCAACTTAGTTAATAAACTCAATCCCCCCCAAATGTTTGTTGTTTATTTCTAGAGTTTGCTTATTGAAATCTTAGTTTTAGGTTAGTAATTTTGAAGTTAAAATTCTTAGTTAGTTGAGTCGATAGTAAATTAATTAGCCTTGATCCTCGTGGGATTGACTCTTACTCGCTCTATACTCATTAAAAATTTATTAAAGAGTAAGGTTTAAATTTGGTAGGCCTACGACAACCGACCATATTTTTAGCGCTATTGCCGGGGATCAAGCGTCTAATTGATTTATAATCCTTTTCAATTTTTGTTTTACTTTACTTAGTTTAATTTATTTTGTTTTCTAACTATAAATATGGCTTTATATTTTTAACAATTCATCACCCACAATGATTTACAACCGCCACCTTAGAGTGTCAATGAGGTGCACACATCATTTCTTTAACAAAAACTATCACTCCTCACCTCTTTAGTGCAAGAAATGGTTGCACCAGTAAGAAAGAAACACTATTAGTTCGCATTGCTAAAAACCTCACTCAAGTACTAGAAGAAAAACTTCTTCGGGTATTTCAAAATCATAATACGGTGATTGGATAGATAATGGCAATGTCAGCATATGTTGATCAGTAAAAAAAAAGGCGATGTCGGGTTGAAGACGTTAAACCAAGTGCTTATTAGGAGGCAACCCAACGGATGAAAAATAAGGCATTGAGAGCTTATAATAACAGATTTGATCTCTCTAACTCTCACTCTCTTTTCTTTCTATCTATTTTGTTTTATATATAATTCTTTTATTTTGCTTTATTTGTATATTCCAATTCAACCCTATTGTATTTAATTCTTTATTTTAGTAGCTCAGGCTTACATTGAGGACAATGTAAGAATTAAGTGTGGGGGGAAGAATTTAGACTTATATTTTTTTTTACTTATATTTTTCCTTGTTTGGTTTATTTATGTCTAGGTTTTAAATTTTTGAGTCTTAGGTATTTTTCCAACTTCTATGATGAGAATTGAATATGAATGACATGGTTGTGTTTGATGATAGGTGTTGTTTTAGACCTTGATGCTATTCTTTGATTGATTTATTTTTCATGACAATCATACTTGACTCTTTTTGCATAAATAACTATGTTCTTTGGTATGAAGACAAGCATGTTAAAATAGGTAGTTCTTATACCCTCACTTTAATTATCACTTAGATTTCGACATGTGGAAGTTGAATATTAGAACTCTTTCAAAATTCTATCGAGGCGAATGACTGATTGAGCATCACTTGAAAAATAATTAAGGCAGTAGGCTTTCTAGAACCATGGCCAAATCAACTTGTTCCTCTTATGATGTTCCAAGAAGAACATCCCCTATAGTGAGGAACTTTGAGCCTTTTATTGAATAAGTTATTTCTTTGGTAATTATATCTTCTTACCTAGCCTAAATACACTATTATACTATCCTTGTTCTAAAAATGAATTGGAACTTGAGAGACACTTCAATGATAAGGTGAGCTTGTAAAAGAAATTTGGGTTGAATTAGAAGATAAGTATGAGGGAGCTCAAAGAAAGAAGGAAAGTATGGAAAATATTGAAAAACATATATATAAAAAAAGAAAGAAAATTGCAAAATATTAAAAAAAGAAAAAAAGTTTATTGTGAGTTGCAACTAAAATGAGATATTGCAAAGTTGATGAGAGTGATGAAGAAAGGTCCAACACAATGCTATTAGGCCCCAATGTTAAAACTTGTGGATTATGAGAATCATTCCTTTATGAAATTTATGTTTCTCATTTCATAAAGTTTTTAGAATTTTTGTTACACCCTATCCCTTTTATTCTTATGCCACACACTACCCCTAGGCCCTATTACAATCATTGTTTAAAACCTTTTGATTCATGTGGTGCCTTTGGTGTAGTAGAGATATGTGCCGAAAGAGAAGCCTATGATGTTCAACTCTTTCATTAGAGATCAAGTGATAGCTTTTGTGAGGTTCTATGGGAATTCACTTATTTGAATCATGCATGGTTTCATCACTATTGACAATAGCTACTCACTCTCACACACACACACTTGAGTATAATTGTTGTAGAAATTTATTTACTTTTGAATAACTAAAGGTTAGAATCAATACTTGTGTGATTTCATTATCATATTACTTTGTTGCTCCCTGAGAATTAATTGTTGGAAGTTAGGGGTCATAGGTGTTTGTGGGTATCACCACTAGAAGCCCTCACAAGACTACAACTCGTCCTCTATGGTCCACTTAGGGGTTTAAAGGCTTGTTGCATGTGCTAAATGCAATAATGATTTCCTATGAAAATAGATTAGTTTAGTTTGTATTTATGTATTGTTTAAGGTTTGCTCGAGGACAAGCATAGGTTAAGTGTGCGGGAATTTAATAAGTGTATATTTTTATATATTTTATATCAATTCCTCTATGTCTTTCTTGCTTTGTTCTTGTTAATAATAGATTTTTGTTAATGTTTTGTGTGTGATAGGAGTTTGGGAAACAAAAGATTGAAAATGAGCCAAAACGAAGTTGAAACAAGCATTATTGGGCAAAATTGACAAGGTTCTACTGTAGCAGTTTTTGTATTTTGGGCATAAATTTTTGATCCAAATCCCTATGGACCTAATTCTTAGTTTATTAGAATGATAATATATATATCTATAATTTTCATGTTGGAAACTTTACCCAATTCAATTGATTTCAAAGACAAATATTTGGTTAAAGACTCAAATATGCACTAAAACTTTCAAATATGGCAGTATTTATATTTTGGCATAACTCTCTCCACAAATATGATATTGATCTGATTTAAGTGGCTATAGAAGGCTAACCGATAGGGATACAATTGTTATGAAAATACTAAAAGCCAATTCAGTCTAAAAAGAGGTCACAAATTAGTTGAAAGAGGCTAAATTGTGTCAGAAACTGAACTGAAGGAACAAAAACACTAGCAACAGCGCCTATGTGCCAAACAAAACAGAGAACATGGCGCCTAAGTGCCAAAATAGGGCACCTAAGTGCCATCCATGTGACAAAATTGATGTTTTTGCTTCGAGTGGTGACAAGTGGCGATCCTTTATACCTTTTGAACAAGTTTGTGATATGTATACATTAGATACATATATCACACTACACATATTACATATTTTACAACACTCTTTACATACTTTACACAAAATGCACAATACATCTTACATACTTTACACCAAATTACATCACCATCTCACACTTTATAAAAAGACACTATCTTCTCAACACAAAGAGAGAATTTTTTAGATTCACTCACTCTCTACATTCATTCACATTTTGAAAGCATTCTTGGGGTTTTGGAGCTTCAAAGAAGACAAAGTGGAGAGGCTTAAAGGAGGAGAAATCCATTATCTACCATCAAGCTCAACTATCTCAACTATCTTCTTCAACCAATAAGTTTATTTGATTCCCAATATTGCTAATTTTTATTCTCTTATCATTTCTTATCATGTTAGGTTAGACTTTATTATTGGTTGAGGATAATTTCAAAGCCCTAGACATGGGTTCTTGTAATATCGACTCTTACTCGCTCTATACTCATTAAAAATTTATTGAAGAGTAAGGTTTAAATTTGGTACACCTATGACAACCGACCAGTTGCATCACATGCAATAATATATTCAGCCTCAGAGGTCTCATGCTCAGAACTCTTCCAGCTGACTACACCAGCATTTATGGTGAATACATATCCAGACATGGACTTTGAGTCGTCTATATCAGACTAAAAACTAGAATCAATATAGTTTTCTAGTTTTAGTTTCTAGAGCCATACTAGAAAGATATCCTTAGTTCTTCTCAAGTACTTTAGGGTCATCTTTACGGCCTTCCAATGTTCCTTACCGACATATATTTGGTTATGACACTCAGAGCATATACGATATCAAGCCTTATACATAGCATACCATACACTTTGCTTCATATGGCAAATGTATAAGGTATGCGGGTCATCATTTCCCTCTCCTTAGAAGTTTTAGAAGATATAGCCTTAAGAGAGAAACGTCATGACTCATTAACATAAATCTTTGCTTGGATTCCTCCATGTAAAATCTCTTTAGCATTTTATCTATATAGGTGGACTGGGATAGTACGATCATCTTTCTAGACTTATCTCTATAGATCTTTATTCCAAAAATAAAATATATTTTTTTGAGTTCCTTTATGGAGAACTGGTTAGACAATCAAGCCTTAGTTGACTACAATATCCCTATATCATTCCCAATTAGTAGGATGTTGTCAATATACAACACAATAAATCTCACTACTCTCCCACAAACCTTCTTGTAGACATAGGGTTTATTTGGGTTCTTGTGAAAATTAAACGATTTGATTGGCTCATCGAACTAGATGTTCTAGCTTCGGGAAGCCTCCTTAAGTCTATAAATAGATCTCTAGAGTTTGCAAATCTTTCTCTCACTCCCTCTGGATATGAAGCCTTTTGGCTGCCTTATATAGATCTCTTTCTTAAGTTTTCATTAAGAAAAACGGTCTTCACATCCATCTGCCATATCTCATAGTCATAATACATCGATATGACTAGCAGTATCAGGATGGATTTAAGCATCGCTATTGGCAAAAAAGTTTCTTCATAATCAATTCTTTACTTTTGAGTATAACATTTCGCGACCAGTCGTGCTTTGTAGGTCACTATCTCTCTATTTACTCCAAACTTTTATTTGTAAACCTATTTACAACCAATGGGAACTATTCTCTGTGGTGGGTTTACTAAGGTCCATATTTTGTTGGAGTATATGGAGTCCAGCTTGAATTGCATGGCTTATCACCAACTTCCCAAGTTGGTGTCCGAAAATGACTCTTCATAAGTCCTTAGATCACTATCCAAGGGAAGATTCTCCTCGTTGTTCTAAAAAAACCATACCTCTCAGTTGGCTTTGAGATCCTTTTGGATCTCCTAGGAAGTTGGGTGTCCGAAGCCCAATCTCAGCTGGTTAGCCCACTACTGCGTTTGTTGAGAGGCTCTGTAGTTCTTGAATTTCTTCAAGTTCCACAACTTCGCCATTTTTATCTAATAGAAAATCCTCCTCTAAGAATGTGACATTTCTCAAAATAAATACTTGTATCTAATGGATTTTTTGGATACCCATATCCAATTTACTTGTATCCCCGAAATAAATACTTGTACCCATATACCTCAAAATAAATATTTTTTGGATTTTTTGAATCGCATATCCAATTTATCTTCCGCTTGTTGCTTTACGTAAGCGCAACCCCTATACCTTAAGGTATTTGTAAAAATGTGGTTTTCCACACACATTTCATATAGTGTTTTAGGCACCGACTTTGATGGTACTCTATTTAATACATATGCCGCCGTTTTTAGGCCATAACCCCAAAATAAAAGAGGAAGCTAGTGAAACTCATCATTAATCAAACCATGTCTAACAAGGTTTGATTCCTACGCTCTACAACTCCATTGAGTTAAGGAGTAGTAGGAGGGGTCCACTAAGAGAAAATCCCATTCTCTTTTAGATAATCAAGAAACTCTATACTCAAGTATTCACCTCCTCGATCTGATCAAAAAACCTTGATACTTAGCCCAGATTATTTCTCGACCTCGCATCTAAATTATTTCAACTTTTCAAAAGCTTTAGATTTGTACCTCATAAGGTAAATATAATCAAATATATAATAATCTTTGGTAAAGGTTCTAAAGTACTGATAGTTTCTACGAGCACTAACACTTAATAGCCCGCATACTCCGAATAATCCAATAGATTTTTGGCTTGTTTCACTTGTTCAACAAATGGTAATTTGATCATCTTTCCTTTGAGACATGACTCATAAGTTGGCATTCCTTGCTCTTTTGGAAGATCGATCAATTAGGCTAATTTATGAATTCTCTTCTTAGAGATAATGACCAAATCTAGTATGTTATAAGAGTTGAGAACTATAATTACCTAATTTTCTTTCATTTTGTTGAATATGGAAAAAAGAGTTATGCGAGTAACATAATATAAACCATTTATCATTATGCCAGAGGTAATCAGAACTGAATATTTAAAAATAGAACAACTTCCACGTTTTATTGAAAAAGTAAAACATTCTCCATCCAAAATAGGGAATTTTGGATGGAGATAATGTTCTTAACTATATTTGGATTATAAAGACAATTGTTTGAAACTAAAACTACTCTATTTCCTAAAGCTAAGTTGACACTTCCTATGGCTATTGCAACACCATTTGCTCCAATCCCTAGCCTCAGGACTATCTTTCCTTTTACTTAGCTTCCTATATTTTGCCATCACCTGTAAATCATTGCATAGATGTTATCCATATTCAGTATCCAATACTCAAGAAGCATCGTTAACTAATAAGTTAACTTCAACAAAGTAATAAACTCTTCAGGCACAAGGTATTCTTTGTAGTTTCTCTTAAAATGCCCAAGTTTTCCGCAGTAGTGGCACATGTCATCAAAATTGTTGCAACTTTTGGAGAATCCACCAACTAGCTTCATACTTGTGGATTTTGAGGAATGCTTTCCTCTCCCCTTCTTCCTCTTAGACTTTGCAGCTTTTGAGTTAAATGAGGATCCAACAAGCATGACCGACTTATCCTGCTTTATAGTAGACTCAACTGTCTTCAATATATTAACCAACTTAGCAAGGTTAGTTTCCATCTTATATGTATGTTGAAGTTGACAACGAAGGTGTCAAACGATGGAGACAAAGGCTACAAAATGAGATCCAAATAGAGCTCATTATCCATAACAACTCCAAGTGACTTGAGCTTTTCTATCAGGCCTATTGTTTTCAATCTATGATCATGAACTCAAGACCCTTCATCATACGGGTCCTGAAGAGACCTATCAAGATCTATTATCTTGCCTGCCTAATATGTTCACCATACAACTCTTGTAAGTGAACATAGATATCATGCGCATGCGTATATACCTCATGTTGCCTTTACAATTTGTTTGACATTGATGCCATCATATAACATCGCGTTTGCAGATCATCATCAACTAGCTTGTGATAATTCGCAAGCTCCTCCTCAGTGGCGTCCACCGGCGCGGCCGGCAATGGGATCATATCAAATATATAATCTATTTTTTTGGACTGCAGAATAATCCGAAGGTTACTCAATCAATCGACATAGTTGGGACCATTTAAGTTATTAGCTTTTGGAGTTGATGCAAGTTGATTTTTAGCCATTTATAGGCAATCTACAAATTTAAATGAGGTAGAAAATTATCAACCTTTCAAAATCATATTCATTTATAATAAGGTCTTTAGTAATAAATGTCTCTTACTATTTTATTTGAATTCCATCATTTCTTATGGCAATTCGGAAAATCTTATTTTTTAGTAGGCTTGTTGCCCAGTCAATATATCATATGCACCAATTTTATGCACTCATAAAACATATTGAAGGGTAGTTAATTTTTAATAATTGCATCTCCATGCAACCCTCAAGATATTTTACCTCATTTCTTTCCATATACCTTAATTTTATGATCTCATATGGTACTAAGTGTCAAGTAAAACCCATCAACCTCCATGTAGATGACAACGTTCCATGACGCATGGCCAACATAGAGACGAGTCCATTCCATGGGCATCACATGTTTAGTAAAGATCACAGTTTTCTACTACAGAGTCATTCCACAACTCATGATCAATTACAATGTAAGGTAGCATTGTTATGTCAACTAATTTTGATGGTAGGCATAGATTAATGGGTTCAACCCAATTTTATCTATATTTACTTGAAATTAGAATTTTTAAAAATTCTTTTACTTGATTTGTAATTCAAGCAGGGTAAGACCTCATCAATTTTAATCTTGAGTTAAAAAAAGGATTTAAGTCAATCTAAAGGTAATAAAATAGAATTAGAAATAAATTTCTTTACATGAATATATTCTATACATTCATAAGCTTTCTCTTGATTCTTCATCTTATTCACCAAAAACAAAATAAAAATTTGAAAAGCAACATGCCATATAAATTACAGCAATACCCCAGATTTGATGTGATTTTAACGATCTTGCAATTTCCAACAATTTAATAAAATAATTAAAATTTAAACCTTTAATGTACTCCGACTATCGTAAGGATTGAAATAATCAATTGCTAACCATTTTTTCTAAATTCGGTTCGCAGGGATCCACGTGTCTCCCTTCTAAAGTAGTTTACACTTTGGCAAGAATACAAAATTAGAATTTCACTAGTAATTCTGATTTTTTTTTCTAACCTAGTTTATGGAGTGTTGTGATACCCGAACCTCTTATTACTTACATGGCCACATATGATTCATGCATTACATATTAGTTATGTGCTATTTGCATTGGTATGACATCATATAATTTATTTTATTTTATATGATGTTGTTAACCATTAAACTTAATTTTGAAGCTCTTGCACGGTATTGATTATCGAATCCCCTAACCTAAGTAGTTGATTTTGTATTGAGATAAGAAGAAATTTAGGTATCAATATAGTGAATAGTGCTAGGTTACATGTGGTAACCTTAGGAGTTCGAAAGGTGTCATCGAAAAGTTTATAGAAAGGGAGTCAGTTCGATCATGAATTTTAATATTATATGTATATTTAAATCATACATTTGGGACAACTAGACATACAATACTATAATTTAAATATTATATAACTAGGTTCATAGGCTTGTAACACTATCGGTGCACAAACTTATCAATCGGGCAAAAACCAATGATTTTTTGGGTGAAGAACCTAATGAACGGACATAGGAACTAGCTACGGGAATGAATGGTGATGAAGATAGATTGAAACCAAATAAGAATATATGAGACACACAAGATTAGGGCTACAAGATAAGGGAGAAAATTAGATTATACCATTACATGCCACCTCAAACTTATGCCACCTCATGCTTAGACTTATCAAGCCAGCACCTCAACCTATTCTTCACTCTTAAGCTAACAGCCACGACTTGAACCTTCTTATGAATCATTTCAGATTCTAAATACATGGAAAAATCTCTCTAAATAGGTCCTAAGTGATTCCAACAGAAAAAGGAGGCAAAACAAGCAAAGGGAAGGAGAAATAACCAAGTTCAAATAGAAAATTGTGCAAGGTGAGCTTAACCTACGGGTTTGGTATGACTTTTAGATTTATTTTGAGATGTATTGGCTTATTAAGCTTAGAATATTATTTATAAATGTGTTGGGATGTTATTAGATAGGCTTTGATGCATAAACAAAGGGTTTGTGGTTGGAAATATTTGATAGAAAACACTTGTGCTAGAAACTATCACCTTGCTGTATTATTGTGTTTTAGGCTTCAAAAGTATTTGGTATGTTGAATAAAACCTGTTAATAATATATATTTTTATATATGAGTTAAGATTATTGGAATGAATTTTGATCGGTTAGAAATTGAAATAGAGAATGATATTGGAGAAACACTCAAACTGCCAAAGTAGCAAAATCTGTTTTGGTGTGCTGTGAGGAGACTGAATTATGGGAGCTACATCCATTAGTTTTAGCAAGAATATAACATGGTGGTATCTTTGTATATGTTATATAAGTGTGGTAAAAAGTTAGGAGAGATTGAATATACGTAAGGGTGCCAAAACCATTAATATCATGAAGTGTGCAAAACTGTCACGATAGGAAAACAATTTATTTCAGTATGTTGTGAAGAGAGTTAAACTTGGGAAGTTATATCCATGAGTTTTAGAAATTCTATGATATGTTTACATTTATATACATGTTATCTAAGTGTGGTAAAAATTTGGGAGTGATTGGATATGTTTAGGGATGTCAACATTATCATTCAACTAAATTGGACAGCAAGTAAATATGAAAATGTGAATCTGTCCCATTTGATAATTTAACATATTTCAACCTATACATGTTGCTATTGAGTGTTAACAATTATGTACATAATATTAGAGTTATAATACTTCCATTATATGATGTTTACACGTTTCTAAGATGAGAAATTAAGGTATTGGAGGGACTAGATTAGGTTCTAGTTTGTAAAACCTAGATAGCTTGGTGTTTGAGGTTTTAGTATGATATTTTATACTTTCAACTTGTCAAATTGGGAATGGTGCTTGATGTTGGTAATACTACAAGTTATTTTACATCTAAGATTGGAGGGTAATAATAAACAAATCTAGACTAAGCCACCAACCAAGTGAAAGGTAAGTAAAGATTCATTTGCAACTACAATGCATAAACATAGTAAATGTGTGATTTATATGTAATACCATAGATCATATGTGCAAAATAGAGGACACACATTAATATCATTCATGTCCATTGAGCATACATACATGGACATTGGCATGTGCATGCATCATATACGAGCATTGTGATAAATTTTGTATTGCACGGCATGATTCTGAGAAAGGAAAATATATTGCTGACCACTACTAGTGCACCAAAGCATGCATGGATTTGCATGGTTTTATGCATGGATTTGCAGGTTCGCGTGCATGGATTTGCAGGCGTATGAGTATGCATGGATTTACATGCTTATATAATTATTGGTCATTGGACTATGGCGATGTACACAGCTCTTTTCCGGTATATGCGATAGTAGCATTGGTTAGGGGGCCAAGAAAGAAATAATTTTGAGAGAAATATTTGATGCATAAAATTACATTGTGGGCATAGCATTTTGAGATGCATGACTTGATATTGTAGATTATTTTTTGGCATGCATAATCTTTACTTGCTGAGTATTAGCTCATATAGTTTATGCATTGTAGGTGAGTACGACGATACTTAAAGCATTTTTTACTGGCTGGGTGGCTGTTGGAGCTCTTGCAGGTATCTGAGAGAGTGTGTACATGGATGACGACTTGTTTGGCTATTTTGTTGGCTTGTTATATTTTGAGTCTGCTGTATTATATTTTTAGACTGTTTCTATATTTTGCTTTTAAAATTTTACTATAAATAAGTATGTAAATATTATGGTCGTTGTGGGTGTTGTGCTTTATATAAATACTGATCCTGCTATAAACATGACATGTATGAGAAGGTATTTTAAACAGGGTTGTACATGTAAGAAATGATTTATCTTTTCCTAAAGTGTTATAAAAAAAAATATTTCATATATGCACACAGATTCTATCATATCAAATTATACTAGATATCTAGTTGTCGAGTAGTGGGTGTTACAAGTGTGTATAGAGAATATTAATTCTTATTATCAACTTGTGATGAAAGAATTAATACTGAAAATAATGGTGGAGAAATGATAGGGGAGAAAATAATTTTTCACTCTCTATTTTCTATATGGCCGAAACTTTGAGGATAATTATTGTACTCTAATTTTCGGCCCTTGAGATATAAACAAGGGCCTTAAAATTTCAGGAGTCCCACTCTTGGTATTTTTGGTCTCTTTTCCATTGGTTGAAAGATATTTGGTTTATCAAACTTCTCCAAATTTATCCCTTCCTATCTTTCAAAGATATTTAAGATCTCTCAAGAATTCCAAACTCTTGAATTTCCAAAAAAATTTCAACAGCCTCCATTGGCCTCTCATAATGGGCCTTTTTGAATTGGACTTGAACTCTAAAATAAATTTCATAATTAATTCAATTAATTATCTTAGCTCAAATTCAGTTAATTATTCCATTCAGTCATCCTTATCAAATTAAGTCCAATTAAATAATCTAATTATTTAATTAAGTAAATTAATTTATCGATTACATAATTATTTTGATCCAATCTAATAATTATGTCACTCCAATGGGATCCTTAATCTTATTAGGTCCAATTAAATAATCTAATTACTTAATTGAATAATTAATCAACTCATTGAATTAATTTAAGCCCCAATTAAATAATATCTATTAATTAATTAAATCCAACTCCTTGGATCAAATCCTAAATTAGAAATATTTTATCTCAAATTGTGTGTGACCCTTTAAGTTCACGACTAAGCTAGTATGCTTACAATATTTACAACTTATGAATAATTATTATTATTTTGATTAATTAATCTAATAACTTCTTAATTTCAAGAACCTTATAGGTTATGGGAAATACCTAACAAGTGTGTCATGCCTACCTAAACATATGTGAAATAGTGAGCGAACCCATTTCAATTATGAGTATTATACACGTAAGGTGCTTCCGTCAACTAATCTCCCAATTGAGTGTAGGGCATGGATTAATATTCGAAACTCTAATTGCTCAATAACCATGATTCCATTTCAAGTTTCAATAACACATAACGAACCGTTAGAAAACCCTTGTCCAACATTCATCCTGTCTTGACCAAGGACTTATGAATCATGAACTATGAAAACATAGGAGATTCACTTGTTCTGCTAGACAAATGACAAATCTTTTGTTGGTCACTCATTAACTTCCATAGATATCAATGCAACATCTAATGTACTCCTTTTATGATTGTCAGGCAATTAGAAGATATATCAAAATAGAGCACGATATACACAATACTACCATGGTGCCTCAAGTCTAAAGACTAATCGTGTACTATCATAACATAAAAAATTTTATTTCGACAAACAAGTTTCTAATTAAGAATATCCAATGGGCTTGTTCTGTATACTTGTTCCCTAACAATACCCGCATACATAAACTAGTGTCACTATACCAATGTCCATATAGCGAGACATCCTTCTCATGTAAGCATGGATCGTATGCACGAGTTTATTGTACTATTCAATATCTCATCTCAAAAAAACCTGGACTTAGAACTTACTAAGACCAAAGGCATAGATATATATTCTATTATCACCATCATATGCGTGACCATACCCCATAACTAAGTTTAGTGTAAAGACTTTATCTAATTACAAGATACAATTAAAGATAACAAAATTTGCCTATTTTATTAATATGATTTGAAAAAGATTATTTTTATAAATACAAAAGTATAAAAGACGTCTAATCTAATTGGATCACCAAGCACTACTCTAACACCATGGACAAGAATGTATTTCCTCCCACTCCGCTTTTGCGTCAGCTCAGATGCCTTAATTTTCTTTAAAGAATATATGATTCTTAAGTTTTGGCCTCAGTTTCTTGAACAATGTTGTGGAGCCATATCTATTATGAGATTTAGATGTTAAAGAGGAGGCAGCTCCAGATTATTAAAATCCCAAAGAATTATTGTATTAAACCTATTAGCATAGATTTTATTGTGAATAGACATTCAACGTGTAGATACACTTAAAGAATAATAATTGGAGTTCTAGAGCAAGTTGTTTTGTGTTTGGTTTCAAAATTTGTAGAAATTCAAAAACTCTCTATTTCTGCAATGAGAGGTAGAAAATGATTTAAATCCTTTTATTGTCCTCTGCACTCGATTGAAAGCTTATAGCCTGAGCTTCACACATAAAGAATTAAATTACATATAATCGATCTATGATAACAACATGGTATATAAACTTTTAAATATTAAATGTCAAAAGTTTTCTATTATAAAAATTTCAAAAATTTCATTGCACCATAGATGTTGAGACCCTTGTTAAGACCCCTTCTAATGCAATAATAAAGATAGATTATAATTGATATCCCAATGTACGGATTTTTTACCATATACATACATTTAGTTCCATTAATCAAGGGCCATCAATCAATGACATCATGTGGGGTTTCGAATTATACTCAATCAATCAAAAGCTCATGAAAATACTTTGTTCGTCTCAAATATATGTTTTTGATTTAAGTCAAGAGAGAATAACTTTAGTTGAAACTTAAATGAATATAAGTTTTGATACGTCATCTAAATGTTGACATAATTACCATGCCTACCATTCTTAAAAACTATAAATATTGTCATATTGGTATGATATCAAGGGCCAAAAAATTCCTAGTGCATACTTACATTATTTTTGAATTTCTAATTTTAACGAGAGATAAAAGTTTTTTTAAAAAAAGTCTAAAAATATATCACTAGGAGTAAGTTATATAAGTAAAAGTATTTTTTCCACTAAAATTGCAAGTTATCTTAACTCTAAACTATTTTACATAACATTAATTGATGATACCCCCAGTTAATCTCATCCACGTAGGGAGGGCAGTAGGTCCAGATAAAATCCGGACCCTTCCCAGACCTGCTCTATTTATGGTAGGTCTCAACAATATAAACGAATTTGGGTCAGGTTCTGAATTTACCATTTTCAAACTCGACTCGATGTTTGGTGTACAAACAAAGACCTACATTAATTAGAAATAGGGATGATCATGAAGTTATAAGTGTGGACAATATTTTCATTGGTATGAGGCCGTTTGGATGAAGCCCAAGAGCAAAACTATGAGAGTTTAGGCCCAAAGTGGATAATATGATACCAATGTAGAGATAGATGGTGTCAGCGAGCTCCCAACAAGTGATATCAGAGCTATGTTGTTGTGGTTATGAATTAAAAAAATGAAAGAATCGACATCTTTTGGCGAGATGTTCAAATTAAATGGATAGAATTATTCCATTTGAAATCCAAGTATATTGGATCTTCTCTACTGTAAGGATTTATATTTGCCTTGGCATGGTGATACTGGCAAGCCAAAAGAAATGAGTGATGATGAATGGAATATTTTTCAAAGAAAGACAGTGGGTTATATTTGATAGTTTTTTGAGCATAGTATCTTCCATTATTTTTCAAATAAATAAAAGGTTAATGTTCTATGGAAGCAAATGGAGGCCATGTTTGAGAGAAAAATTATCTTAAACAAAGTTTCTATTATTAGAAAAATTGTTCAGCCTAGGAACTAGGAATGTGCAAACATAACGGAAGACTAAATGTATACCAAGGTCTAATAAATCAATCTATCACTATGAAAATACCACTTGATGATGAAGTGGTTGTTTTATTACTACTTAGTTCGTCGCTTGATGGTTGTGACACACTTGTACTGTTAGTCAGTAAGTGAGCTCCAAATGGAGCACTAATCATAAATAGTCAAAGATTGCCTTCTTAATGAAGAATCCAGAAGAAATAAGCAAAAACATTCTTCTGAGTCAAAAGATTTAATAACAGAAAATGATGATACATGAGGAAGGAGCAAGAACAGTGATCCTCTAAATTAAAGAGATAAATCCATGGGGAAGTCTAAGTCTAAGAAGAATCTCAATGCTATTAATGTGATGGTCCACACCACTATGAGAGAAATTATAGGAAAAAGAAAAGAGATCAATGGAATGGAAATAATAAAAACAAAAAAGATGACAAAGACACTACTTCCATTACAGTTAGTGGTGATGTTGTAATCATTTGTGATGATGCTAATATCATCATGCTAATAGACAAACTAGATTATTGATTTAGGAATTTCATATCATATCACTCCACATCGTGATATGTTCATATCATACACCAGTGGCAGCTTTGGCAAAGTCAAAATGGCCAATCATGTTGTGACGGAAGTTGTTGGTATGGGGAGCATCATCCTAGATACTGATACAGGATATAGACTTTCGCTTAAAGATGTCAGACATATTCCTGATATTCGGCTCAATATTATTTTCACTGGCAAGCTTGACAATGATGGATATGCTAATTAATTTGGTGAAGAAAAGTGGAAGTTCACTAAAAGATCTCTCATTATTACTAAAGGTAAGAAACAAAATTCACTCTACTTGATGCAGGATAAACTATCCAATGAAAGGTTAATGGAATTATAAAAAATTCCTCCATTGAGTTGTGGAATAAAAGGCTTTGACACTTAAGTCAAGATGGCTTGGAACTTTTAGCTATGAAGAAACTTCTCCGTGAGGTAACAAATATACCCCTACAAACCTATGATAATTATTTGGTTGGAAAACAATACAGAGTTGTATTTAAAAGTTTTCCTAACACTTAAGTCAAGAAATCTTGGTACATACTGATTTATATTACATGAAAGATAGAACTCTTGGTTGTGCTTTGTACTTTGTTACATTTATTAATGATTTTTTTAGAAAAATCTGGTGTTTTGCTTTGAAATCTAAAGATCAAACTCTAGGGATCATTAAACATTTTTAAGCAAACGTTCAAAGAGAAGTAGGAAGAAAGCTAAAGTGCATTCGTGCAGACAATAGTGGTGAATACCAAAGTCCGTTTGAGCAACATTTCATAGATCATGGTATCAGACTTGAAAAGAACATCCCAAACACTTCTCAACATAATGGTATGGCAGAGAGGATGAATAGGACAATTTGTGAAAGAATCAAATGTATGTTATTACATTCCAAATTGCCTAAATCATTTTGGGGTGAAGCAATAAGGACTGTAGTTGATCTAATCAACCTTTCTCCATCAACTCTTTTGGATAATGACATTCGAGATAGAGTTTGAATAGGAAAATATATTTCATAAAAACATTTGAGAGTGTTTGGCTACAAAGCACTTTCGCCCATTCCAAAAGATAAAAGATCCAAACTTGACGACAAAAACAAACCATACATCTTCTTGGGTTATGATCATGAAGACTTTGGCTACAAATTATGGGACCATTAGAAAAACAGGCAAGTATGTTACTAATGTCATGCTCCATAGCTACTAGAGAAGTTTGCCATATCGAGGCACTTACTTAATGACATTAAGAAAAAAGATGTTTACCTCCATTTTCAAAAAAATTCAAGGATATCTTTTTCCTGCTCCTCTTTCTTAGACTTTGCTAATCTATTAGGAAAAGGTGGAGGTGTTACACAAGTATGAGATAGAGGTTTAAGAATGGTTACCGACTTTGGATTCTCATTGACTATGAGTGGTAGATGAGTAGAAAAGTGAGAATCATTTAAGGAATAAATGGTAGTGCTTGTCTCGCCATTCTCAACCTATTTGGATACTCCTTTTGTTAGCAAGCCAGGAGACTCCAATTGCTTCCCGGTTTTAAAAGTTATGGCACTTTCATCTTTCTTAGGATTCTCCACGGATTGGGGAGGTAACTTGCCCCATTCTTGAATTTCGAATCAGCTTAAGTTAGTGGCTATTTGCCCTACTTGATTCTCAATATATTGGAGATGGGTTTGTGTGGTTTGTTGAAATTGCATATTGTTGATATCAAGTGCTTTCACAAGATCCTCCAAGAATGCATCTGATTGTTGTGGAGATTGAAGGGTGGTTGCACATTCGATTGGAGAAAATTCGGTGGTTGGTTTAGCATTTGAAATGGAATGGGTTGTTGTTGTTGGTTCCCTTATTTCAAATTTGGGTGATCATTCTATCCTTCATTATAAGTGTTAGAGAAGAGATTATAACTTTACCTTGTTAACCAGGAAAACCACCAATCACATTTGCTTGCTCCATAGAACTTTCTTGTAGGGATGAACACATACCAAACAAAAATATGAGTCCAACTCATATGTTACTGATGACTTAGATCCAATTTTTTTCATATGCGATAGGGCAAACAAAAAGTTGTGGCTATCTCAAGAAAAATATATCAAAAAAGTTCTTGAGAGATTTAACATGAGTAATTCAAAACCAGTCAGCACTCTACTTACAGGTCATTTCAAACTCAGCTCGATGCAGTGTCCCACAAATGGATTTCTCTCTAATCCTGGTAAAGATCATTGGTCTGCAGTGAAATAGATATTCCGGTATTTGAAAGGTACTTCCAAAGTTTTCTTAAAATTTGGAGAGATGGTCAAACTATGTTAGACGGATTCACAAATGCAGACGTGATTGGTGATGTTGATTCTAGAAAATCCACATCCAGATAACTTATGCGATTTACAGGGGGAGCTATCTCTTGATAGTCGAAACTTCACAAATACGTGACATTACCCACAATAGAGGCAGAATATATTGCAGTGACTAAAGCCTGCAAAGAGATGTTGTGGTTGAAAAAGTTTTTTCAAGAATTATACTTGAAATAAGAAAAGTATATATTCTACTATGACAGTCAGAGCGCAATTTACTTGAATAAAAATTTCACTTTTCACTCAAGATCAAAACACATTAATATGAGATACCATTGCATTGAGATATGCTCGATGAAAAATTAATGGAGCTTAATAAAGTTCACATAGATAAAAAATAGTGTAGATATGCTTACGAAATCTTTATCATGGGAAAAGTTTAAAATTTATAAAAGCAGATCAGGTTTGATTGAGCACCCTATATAAGGTGGAGGTGTAAAATTGTTCCACCCACATAGGGTAGCTATCAAACCAAAGAAAAATTCTACCAAATCAAAGAAAAATGAAACCACTACCAAACATTAAAAAATACTACCAAACTTTGAAAAAAATGAAAAAAATTAACCAAACCATTGAAAATTGATAGCAATATTATCTATAAATAGAGCTCTCCAGGTAGAGCAAAAACACGAAAGAAAAACACAAGCAACAAGAGAGTTGAGTGAGAGGAAAATAAATTATTTTGAGAGAATAAAAAAGAAGAAAAAAATTAAGAATTTTTCATCCTCTCTTAATATAATCTTCCTATTTTTCTTTGGTATTCCAAGTTGAGAAACTTGAGATATTTGTAATCCAAAATATATATTCTCTTGAGAATTAATTGTGCATCCCCTAGTTTAGAGAGAATCTTGTAAGTCTACTACATAATATTTGAAGTTTATCTGGACTATGGCCTCGTGGTTTTTTCTAATTTGGGTTTTACACATAAAAATTCTTGTATCAATTTTTTACTCACTTGCACTATTTTTGGAATTCTTAGTTTAGTCTTATTCTTTAATCCATCAAGTAGGAAAAAAACATTTCTAGTTCCACTGCAGTCTTTCTATTTATTTTGACTCTCTTTCCCAACAATTGGTATCAGAGTCATGCCCCAAGCTTAGCCATGTGGAGAAAATTCTAGGTGTCAAACAAAGATAGTGAGTCTAGGTGAACAATGGGATCATGGTTGGGCAGGCTCTCGAGGTAGGCTCGATGAATCAAGATCCTTTCCTATGAGTTTCATGTAAGGCGTGCACTCCAACGCGGTGAAGATGAGTGAGGACGATAGACCATGGATCGAATTGTCATTTGAAGAGAGGTTCGGTGGTCTTTTGTTCGAGGGAAGAATTGTTAGGTGTACTAAAAATATTTCACATTAGTTAGAAATAGGAATGGTCATGGGTTTATAAGTATGGATAATATTTCCATTGGTACGAGACATTTGCGTAAAGCTCAATAGCAAAACAATGAGGGTTTAGGTTCAAATTGGACAATATTATATCAATAAGGAGATAAGTAGTATTAACGGGCTCCCAACACTCAACTCGTTTAGTTTTTCTATTTTTTTAAAAAAAATATTATATATATTTATTTTTTAAAAATATATATTTCTTATAAAATTTAAGTAGTATTATTTATAAAAAAATATAATTTTTAATATTTTTTAAATAATAAAATGAGTCTAACAAATCTATCCATCAAATTTAATTTTAAATTAAGTTTAATTCTAAATTTATAAAAAATTTAATATATTAAATTTTAAATTCAAATAAATTCAATTCAATCCGATCAACCAACGTTATTATATCCATGAGGAGCACAAAAACGACCAAATAAATGAAGCTGACATAGCAAATGACAATGATGCTAGTACTAAACATAAGCCATAACTGTTATGGCAGGAATATTGATTTCGAGGGCCGTCAATGGATGATATGATTGATTGTATATATTATTCGCCCTACTTTCGAGGGCCGTCAATGGATGATATGACGTGGAAAATTACAAAGTAGACGGTGTATTGAAGCGGTGATGAAAATAGTATTTGTCGAATTAAAAATTTTAATTTAATTCTATAAATATAAAACACTTATGAATTGAGGACATATTTCATCAGCAATTGGAAATTTGACGCGTGTCTTGGCACCTGATAGCAAAATTTGAAAAGTTTAGAGTTTTCTTCAAATTTTTGGTCAATTTTGTTCAATTGGATATGGTGGGATGGTATTCTCGGTTTGGTCAATCTTATTTTTTATTTGTTTTATTATTATTTCTAAATTGGTTATATTTAATTGAGCAAAATTGACCGAAAATTTAACTAAACTTTTAAAAAATTTAAATTTTTGCTATCGTGTATTAAATCACGGATTAAATTTTTAATTATTGATGAAATATATCCTGAGTTCACGAATTCAAACTTAAATCCATTGGATTACCCTACCTTGATCCATCTTATACGACGCTTGAAAGACAGCAGAAGATGATTTGGACTAAAACATTCGACCTAAGCTTGACACAGGAGGGGGGAACCAATTTTGTATTCATTTTTTTCTTTGTTAACAATTTGATAATTGATTAGTGATTAAATAAATATCAGTACACTTACTCATTGAGTATAACACTAACCAAGTAAATAAATTTAAAATAATACAAAACACCTTTTCTTAATTCTTAATTAGTTTTATCTTAATATTTTGACACTTAATGAATAATTTTAATTATAATTATAAATTAATTTTTAATCAGTTAACTAATTGATCATCAATTAGGAGTAAAATTTTGATATAATTATTTTAAGAATAAAAGTAATCAAAATTTTAAAAATTATGATAAAAATTATGATTTTTACTATTTCCCATTTTTTTCCTTCTCTCTGGTCATCATCATCTTGTCTTCTTCTTCAATCTCTAACCACCACCGCCATCAATCCAACCCACCCTGCCGCCGCCAGCAGACCAGCCCAACCCACTCTCAGCCTTCCACCCCATCCCCGCCGCCAGATTACTACAACATAACTGGTCATTGTTAATATAAAAGAAAGTTGTCACCGTTATCACTCCAACCACCATAGCTTTCTTCTCTCTCTTTTCAGTTTCTCATTTCCCTTAGAAGAAAATAATTGGCCCATGTTGCTTCAAAATCACAGCATGAACCACAAAATGGAAACCCAACAAATCGCAATCCCAAATTCCAACAAGCCCTCCTCCCCCACCCAATAAAATTGCATTCTTCTACGTGAGCTTTGTCTTTAATCCATGCAAGTACGCTTGTGTCCAAGTAGGATGAATTCCGTGTTTGATTTCATTTCCCAAGTTCCTTTAATTCTCCTTTTATCCCCAAAAAATAAAATTAAATATTACGCTTTTTCAAGCCTATTTTCCTTCAAATAAATCATATTATCTATTATATTTTCACAAAATACATTCTTTAAAAACATCTTGTCAAAAAACACCCACAAAATACATTATTTGAAAACATCTTGTCTAAGAACACCCAGAATAAAATCAACATTTCCCAATTTTTCTTCCTCGTGTGATCGGCACGTGCCAAATTTAAGCCAAATTATTTAATAAACACTTCATTCAAAAATTTAAACTTTTAGAAATATAAAATATTTAATATTTTAATAATTCTAACACACCATCTCATGTGTGGATGGTTTTATTAAATCTAACACGTGAAACATTTTTTATTGGTGCCAATGAGATTTGAATTTATAATATGTTTATCTTGTCTCTATCTGATAGATACCATATTGAATAACTATATAATTCAACATTTTAATAATATTTAGAAAGACAAGACATTAATATTTTAATAACTCTTAACACAAATTCCAATTGCCATAATTTTTTAATAGTTACTGGACTAAATTAAAATTAAAAATTGAACCAAAACTATTTCTGCCACCTCCTTTTGTTACAAGATAAATTTTGCAAATTTTCCTATTTCGTAGGGTTTTGAATTATACTCAATCAATTTACCAGCCAACAAAAGATTTTTTATTATTATAAAATTATGTATCTTATTTGACTTAAAATTTTTGAATGAGACTTAAGAGATTGATAATTTTAAATATTTTTATGTTTTATATGCAAAAATAGATATTGGAATCTAATGGTGTCACATCACTATTTAAAATGAGAATATATTTTAAAAATATTTTTTTCATATTAAGAAATTGATTCTTACTTTAAGACTTCATTAGAAAAAAGCACAATAAATTTAAACAAAGAATGAATATTTTTGTCATACTCATATTAATCCTGAGGAAATGGAATAAAAAAGCAAATGTACTACGTGCCTTACATGATTAATTACCATTTTATAAGCATATTAACTTGGCCCAAGTAACATCGCTTGACATGGCGTGGAGTGTTATAGAAGTATAATCTAAAAAAATTTGCTTTTCGATACGAGTGTTAAATGTGGTGAGGTAGAGTCGAGTAGTATAATCAAATATATATGTTTTCTTTGATACTTCTACGCCTCAATAATATAAGATATATAAATAAACATCTCTCTATCTCTCTCTATAGAGGAATTATTAAACTTATACAACTTTGTGCTTCACACTATCATTTAACTAAATAAAGTCAATCATAATATTTCTTGCATAATAGATAAATATAAAATAAATAAATAAACAATTCTCTCTATCTCTCTATATATTTAGAGAGAGGGAGAAACAATTAAATTTATACAATTTTGTGTTTCACACTATCATTTAATTAAATAAAGTCAATCGTAAGATTTCTTGTATAACATATAAATATAAGACAAATAAATAAATCTCTCTCTATAAATTTAAAGAGAGAGGAATTATTTAACTTATTCAACTTTGTATTTCACACTATCATTTAATTAAATAAAGTCAATCATAAGATTTCTTGCATAACTAATAAATATAAAATAAATAAATAAACATTCTATCTATCTATTTATATATGTAGAGAGAGAGGAATTGTTAAACTCGTACAATTTTGTGTTTCAAACTATGATAAGTCAATCATAAGATTTCTTGCATAACAGAGCACGCCACTAACGCGGGAAATAAAATGCAAATATTTTTAAGCCTGTGGGGTCTATTTCAATACGGGTTATTAGGAAACTCCGGGGAGCTGGTTTAAAAAGGTGGTGTGGGGAAGGGGCTGGCCAACAACTATTGAGTTTTTTTTCATATTAACAAAGATTTCAACATAAATAAAATAATCCAACTTCCCATCTAAACCCTACTATAATATAGTAGAAATTCTGCTACAAGTCTGCCACCATCAAATTTTTTTAAATCAGTTTTCTCCAAGTGAATTTTTTCTTCAAAAAAATAAATAAATAAAGGAATAACCACTATTGGAGAGATTGTTGAAGTTGAGTTTCAATTAGAGGATTTGAAAGTCTGAATTAATTTAATTAAATAAGAAGATCAATCAATTAGATTTTAATGATGGGCCTTGATCATAAAAATTTGATAGGCTAAGTTTAATGGGTCGATTCGAATGATGGAAAGAAATAACATCAAGACTCAATAGGTTGAGTTCGAGGTTCACAAGTAAATATCACGAAGTTGAGTTACAATGTTGTGACTAAGCTCATAAAGGCTTAAGGGCCTAAACCCATAAAAACCATTATATCAACACTATAAATACCACAAACTTCAGTATTGAAAGACACGTGATTTATTAAGAGGTTAACTGCTCTCAAGTTTTTTAATTTACTTACCCTAAAATTGATTTGAGGATCAGAATTATTCGTTGGGTCAACCCTCGACATCATTAATATTTTTATGTGACATATACAATGACTCACTCATCAACCCGAGTTGAGCAATCATAACACATCGTTTATAAAATTAGAAAAGCTCAATTGAAGTAATTAAATAATGAATTACATTAATTAATTAAATAATCTTCTATTTAATTCATAAAAAAAATTAATTAATTAAATTAATTAAATTGAACTAATTAATTGAAGACGTAGTCTACAAAAGCAAGGGACGTATAAGGCCCAATGAAAAATTGATGGAAAATCTAAGGGATTGATAGGACCAAGTTTTTGGTTTGAAAAATCGGTTTTTCCTCCCCAAAAGCGTGTGCCATCCCCCTAAAAAATGGCCAGCCCTTCTTCCTTCAAAAATTTTTGTGTTCTAAATTTTATCCTAATTTGATTGAGGAATTCAAAATGCTATATCTATATACAAAAGAATTTTGTATTTTTGTTTCAACATAATTCAGAATTATTGAATTAAACCTACTAGCATAGTCTTAATTGCAACTAGAATCCAATGTGTGGATATAATTAAAAAAATAATAATTAGAGTTCTAGGGCGAGCCATTTGGTATTGGGCTTTCAAATTTTTAAAAATTCAAGAACTCCCTATTTCCGCAGTGGAAGGTAGATAATGATTTAGATCATTTTATTCTCTTCTACACTTAGTCGGAAGCTTTAATTATTTTATTTTCCTCTGCACTTACTCGAAAGTTTTTTATGGATGACTTTTTAATTTTTAGTAATTCTTTTGATGTTTGCTTGTAGAATTTAACACTAGTACTTAAAAGTTGTGAAGAAACATAATTTGGTTTTAAATTAGAGAAAGTGTCATTTTATCATATAAGAAGCGATTGTCATAGGTCATAAAATTTTTGCTAGGTCTTGCCAAAATTGAGGCCATTGAAAAGTCGCCACCACCCATGTCAGTCAAAGAAGTGCGAAGCTCTTTGAGCCATGGGGGGTTCTATGGACACTTCATCAATGACTTTTCAAAGATCAATAACTCTTTATGCCATCATCTCACGAAAGAGGTACCCTTTAAATTTAATGGTGCATATTCAACATTTGAAACTGCTTTGGTTTCTACCCTCATTATTGTTGCCCCTGAATAGGAATTACTAGTTAAGCTTATGTATAATGCTAGTGATTTTTCCATTAGAGCAGTGTTAGAACAACATGGAAATAAAATATTTTATGTAGTATATTAAGCTTGTCATACATTAGCCAATGCGTACATAAACGACGCAACTACAAAGAAGGAACTCCTAACTGTGGTCTTTGCTTTTGACAAATTCAAATCATACTTGATTGGCACAAAGGTGATAGTCTACACTGACCATTCTACCATTAAGTATCTAATTGAGAATGAAAATGCCAAGCTGACATTGATTCAAGATAAGAAGAGAATCGAGAAAGTGATTGCAGATCATTTATTATATTTAGAACCATATGAAGGACAATGAATTACTAAGCCTCCTATCAGTACACATTTTCAGATGAGTGGCATTTCACCATTGATACCAAAAAAATTCCTTGGTACTTTGTGAATTATTTACTTAGTAATATCTCTATACTGGATCAAACTCGTCAACAAAAAAAAGAAATTTCTTTATGTTGTGAAGCATTACTTCTAGGAAGACCCTTTCTTGTATAAGCATTACGCAGATCAAATACTAAGGAGATGCATACTGAATGATGACATACCGAGTATTCTTCACCATTATAACTCCTTTTTATATGTTGGGCATTTAGGAGAGAATAAAACAGCTACTAAAGTACATGAGTCTAGTTTCTATTAGCCAACACATTTAAGAATGCTCAAGCTTTTGTGACTGCTTGTCATAAGTGCCAGCTAACTAGAAATATCTCAAGAGACGTGTGATGCCTCTAAACAATATTCTTGAGGTTGAGTTATTCGATGTTCGGGGCATAGACTTCATGGGCCCATTTCCACCGTTATACAACAATATCTACATCATTGTGGCAGTGGACTATATTTTCAAGTGGCTTGAAGCAGTCGCCTTACCCAACAATGATTCTAATATGGTGATGAACTTTTTACGAGAACATATTTTCACCTGCTTTGGTACACCAAGAACCACCATAAGTGGTGAGAATAAGCACTTTTGCTATAAATATCATGATGCTCTTTTAGCTAAGTATGGAGTTACACATAGAGTTGCTACTACTTATCATCCCTAAAATTGTGGTCATGTCCAGATTTCAAATAGAGAACTTAAAGGAATTTTAAATAGTGCACACTTTTTGAAATATTTGGTCTAGAAAAATTGATGATGCACTTTGTGCTTATCAAACTACATATAAGATGCCCATTGGCATGTCCCCATATCATTTGGTGTATGGGAAAACATATCACTTATTAGTTGAATTGGAGCATCAAGCATATTGGGTAGCCAAGAAACTGAATTTTGACCTTCAAACAACAAGTGAACTTGGCTTATTATAGTTGAATGAGTTGGGTGAATTTTGCTAATGGGAGTATGAAAATGCCAAGCTATGCAATAAGTGCACCAAAAGTGGCACGATAATCATATTGTACAATGAGAGTTTACTCTTAGTCAAGAAGCTTTTTTTATTTATTCTCATTTGAGACTTTTTCCATATCAAGTACGCTTGAGGTCACCTAGACAACTCATTGTAGTTCAAGTCTTTCTATATGGTGCCTTTGAAATTCAAATTGAAAATCGCAAATTCAAAGTTAATGAATAAACGTTTATTAGAGGTGGAGGGATTTGCAAAAGTCCACCATCAACCTTATTGAACCAACTTCATGAGCCTCACTGATAGTCTACCTTACGACTATAAACTAAGAGCTTCTTGTTATGGTGCTAGGTCCTGAAATCCTAGTGTCGGGGTAGCATTTTGGCAGCAGAAAAAGTACCTATCTAACACTGGCTCTCCAAATCCCAATACCTAGATGCAATTATTTACATAGTAAAGATAGAGATGATTGCACTATGATGCTAATTCATGATACTATGGTGTGATTTTTCGAAAAAAAAAAATCTACAAATTTAGGAAAACAACACAACATATGGGCATCAACCTTTTCTTTCTTCTCCAATACCCAACTTAAACACTTCAGTACCACCCAAAACCTTATTCCCAAATCTCACTATTTATCCTACAACCACTAAATCCCATCTAACCCTTTTTTTCCCCTTATCACACCCCTTTCATCCCCTTTACTCTTTCACCACACTACCCATATCACAACTCCACTATTCTTCCATCCCTTTACCATAGAGTGTAATATATTATTCCTTGGATTTTACTTATCAGTTGTGGATTTGGAGGAGAGATGAAGTAAATACATGGTATAATATCTACATTAATGTGTTTAGTAAGTCTTTCTTACCAGCTTCTGTCATATAGGTTCTTCCCATGAATATCATTATGAGTTGTGAAATGTAAATGCAATCTTTGGGTGCTTGAGCTGTCTCTCTATTGGACCAACTCACCTTGCTAGCTTGACATATGTTTTATGGGTCAAATTTGGTTAGAAAATTATATCGAACACTTGGCATACTTGAATTACACTTGTGACCACTCGGCAGTTTTATTTTGTTTTATCTACCTTAGAGCTTAAATTTATAAAGATTGGAGTTGTGAAATGATTTATTTTTCCACTCAGTTTTGAATTTTGGCTAGTCAACTTTCATGAAACTCGTGATGCGCATTGTTAGTTGTTTCTTAATTATGCTCAGTAAACTTCTTGTTGTGAGTTGCGCAATCTTTTCTATTAAGTTGCATTAGTTTATACAATAGTTGACATTCATCACTCATAGCTCTAGAGAAAGGCAATGGAAAGGATGTGGCATCAAGTTTCTTTAGTCAAACCAAGTTTATAAGTAAGGACATTGACGAAAGATATTATTCCCTTTTAGTCAACAAGCACTTGATACCAGAAAGAAGGATTCAGCCTTAACATGCACACAATGGGTAATTGACAGAGATGATTATGAAAAGACTTAATCAAAGGCTGCCATCGGGTCTGTGGTAAAAATATTCTATCAAAATATAGTTGAGCATAAGCGAAAGCAAGTCTTTGAGCATGGCAAGACAGTCTTCATTGATAAACAGACCATCAGTCTTCATTGATAAACAGACCATCAATGCCTATTATAACATGCTAGAGATTGAGATTAATGATTACTGCAGTATATAAATAAGCGTGTGCATCTGGATTATATTATTCTTTGACTATGCCGACCCAAAGTTGAGTGGACTGCGTCGACCAGGGACCCGATTGAGTTGCTTTGCTTTACTTTAGGAGACTTGAGTGCATATGGCAAAACTCAGCAAGCCTTCCTTTATGCTAAGCTCCTACCCACTACTCATGGGAGTACTATGACTAAGGAATATGCCGTTCTACTATATGCCATCACCACAAGGATGCAGATCAACATAGGACACGTCATCCAGGACTCCTTACACTATATTTTGTAGGCTTCAACTATAGATAGCTTACCACATATATAAGGTAACAACTATAGATAGCTTGCCCACTTTTCTTCAAATACCTATTTGGTCACTCAATGATAGCATGCAAAGAAGCCAACACTTATAAAGAAAATAGAATGAGCCTTCATTTTACCAGGCTATTCACAAAGAAAAAGAGGTGAGTAATGCAACTCCTATAATAGACAGTCAATCTACCCAATATGTTGAGAAGCAACATAATAAGCTTGCTATATTAGAAACATCCTTCAAAACTATTACTAAGAAAAAAAAATGGAAACAAGTCTAATGTGCAATTCTAAATGGATGATGTGGAGGGTTTTGAAGATTGAAATCAGGCTGATGTGTAGGGACATAAACTAAAAGGTAAAGTGGAAGGGCAGTTGGTTTCAGTGAAGCACAACAATAAGACAAATGGGCCTTCCCTTCACTTATAACCATAAAAATTGCTTCTTGGAATATTAAGGGCTTTATCAAAGCCCTTAAACATAATGGGGTTTGTAGCCTCATCCAACAACATGATCTTGATATTATTGGAGTATTGGAGATTAAGTTTAATCACGATAAGTTACAATGAATTATGAGGAATAAGTTCAGCGGATGGAGAGAAATCAACAACTTTAAAACATAGAGGTAGGCCGAATTCTTGTACTTTGGGATCCAACAAAAATTGATTTACAACCTATGGGATTTTCTCCCTAGGCCATCCACTGTATGATCACTTGTAAGGTAAATTCTATCTCTTATTATTTTAGTTTTGTATATATATTCCTTGCTGTTTTGAGCAGGAATTCTTTATAGGAAAATACGATTGCTTATGGCTCTAGCTTAGCACAACCATGGTTATTCTTAGGGACTTTAATAATGTGATAAAAAGTGAGGAGAAATGCAATAGTGCAAATATCATGCTGTATGAAGTTGGGGGCATTGTTGATTGTTGTCTCATTTTGGGATTAACTAGGATACTTCTACACTTTATGCAACAACACGATTTGGAGTAAATTAGATAGGGTGATGGTTAATAACTATTGGTTCATTGTTGGGATTACTGGACTTGCAAATTTTCTTCTCCCAAGATACATATCTGACCACTCTCCAAATATTATTTTTGTCTTTCAACATAAATGGGCATATCAAACTCCTTTCGAGTTTTTCAATATGTGGACTTCCCATGAGACTTTTCAGAGTTTAGTGAGCATATTTTGGAGGCAAGATGTTAGGGGCACGACACAACTTATCTTTGGTAAGAAGCTGTAAAGTCTTATGGGGCCATTAAAATAAATAAAAAAATAACATTTTGCACACATTTCTACCAGGGGTGAGGTAGCAAACAACTTGCTTAGATTGAAGTAAATGGAATTACACAACCAACCTGGAAATTTAGTGCTACAGGTTAGTATGGTAGAGTTGAGGAAGAAAGCTTTGTTCTTGGCCAACGTGGAAAGAAGCTTCTACTTTCAAAGAGCTAAATGTCACTACATTAAAAATAGTAATAAATGGGCTAAATTTTTTCATGCTTTAATCAAAATAAACTCAAAAAAGAATCATATAACATCGGTTTGCATAGAGGATGGGTCCTTAACTACTCATCAACAAGTTGCCGATGAATTTGTGAAATTTTATCAGAAGCTTTATGGAACAACATAAAATTGTGAGCCTATTAACACCAATGTGATTGGTTCAGGACCCTCTATTTTATTGGAATAATCTGCCTAACTCACTAAGGCTATAACGGACCTAGAGATTAAGGAAGCTTTATATAGAACTGGTGATGACAAGGCCCCAGGCCTTAATAGTTATTCATCACACTTTTCAGGCAAACTTGGGACACAGTGGGTGAGCAGTTTAAAGGGATTGTTATGGAGTCTTTTTGGCATCATCTTTACTCAATCAATGTAACCATACGGTGATTGCACTGGTGCCAAAGTCCAACTATTCCCCTACAGTGGGGGACTTTAGATTGATAGCATGCCACAATGTTTTTTACAAGGTTGTGTCTAAAATTATGGCCAGGAGATTGGCTAATGTACTTGACTCTCATGTGGATAGTGGGCAATCAACTTTTCTGGGAGGTAGAAGTATCTCTAATAACATTCACATGGCACAGGAACTTCTAAAATAATACATGATGAAGGGAATATCCCTCAGATGTCTCATTAAGATTGATCGTCACAAAACACATGATTCGGTTAATTGGGACTTTCTTAAATTAGTGCTTGTAGGGTTGGGCTTCCCGACTTTATTCATTAGGTGTTGTGACATCCACAACATATTCCATCTCACTTAATGGTGGCATACATGGTTTCATCTTTTGATAGAAATGACTTAGACAAGGTGATCCATTATTTTCCCTTCTTTTTTGTTCTTTATTTGGAGCATTTCTTTATACTCGTAAAAAAAAAGTGATGGAAAATTTAGAGTTTAACTTCCACCTGAAGTGTAGTCAGTTAAAAATTACACACTTGGCATTTGCAGATTACCTCTTTCTTATGGCTAGAGGTGGCGTTCCTTCAGTCCAGATTCTTATAAACTGCTTCATTATATTTAGAGCTACTTCTAGATTATGTGTGAATGAAATAAAATCTAGTTTGTATACAACAGGTATTATGGGCTCAGATTCGGAGAAGATTCATATGATAACTAATTTGGTAGGTACCATGCCATTTAGATACTTGGGTATATCACTAGTAGCAGAAAAATTAAAAACCATGCACTATGCCCCTTTTATGGACAAAATTGCGACATATATCAATGCATAGACAAGCTACTCCTTATCGTATGCAGGAAAGACAGAACTTATTCAAGTAGTGTTGCAAGGTGCATAATATTTCTGGTTATCTATTCTCCACAGCCTTGCTGCAGTTATTGAAATGATTACGAGGCTTTGTAGAGTATTGCTTTGGGGGTCAATAAACACTCTAGCTGCTTGGAGGGAAACTTGTTTGCCAAAGCATGAAGGAGGGACTTGGATTCAGAGATGCTAGGGTTGGGAACTTCGCTCTACTATTTAGGACTCTATGGAACGTTCATGCTAAAAAGAATACATTGTGGTCTCGTTAGTTCAACAATATATACCTCAATAAGACCTCTATATGGGATTATATTCCAATAAAAGAGGATTCACCCCTCCTCAAGAGGCTTATTGATATCCGAAATTAGCTTATTAAAGTGGTGAGAACCAAACAAATCGGTATGCACAAAATAAATGAATGGCAAATAGGGAAACATTCAATACAGCCTGGGCATATGACTTATTTAGATAAAAAAGACAAAAAAAAATGTGGGCAAAGGAAATCTGGATATTGTTGTTAGAGTAGTGCCCGATGTGCCAATTGTTCTATCCGTTCTTATACTCTTGCGAATCATTCTTATTTATATTAATATCATTTAAATGGCAATCTTTATCTTAAATTCATCATAAGAATTAGATAAAGTCCTTAGATCATACATAGCTATGGAGCATGGTTGCGCATATGATGGTGATCATGAAATATACCTCTAAGGCTGTGATCTTAAAACGTTTCAAGTTAAGGATCAATGAGATGGAACATCATTGATCCCGTTGAAACTTGCGCATACGATGCAGGCTCGAAAGGAGGATGCCTCGTTCCATAGGTATTGGTGTGGAGACACTAGTGCATGTATGCAGGTGCTTGTTGGGAACAAGTATACTGAACAATCTCACCAGAAAATTTCCAATTGGAAATATTCTATTGTCGAATGGGAATTTTCTCGTTACGATAGTGCAAGAATTAGTCCTTGGACTTGAGACACCATGGTAATCTTGTGCATGACATGTTGTACTTTGATATATTTTCCGATTGCATGACAATCACAAGGGGTTTATATTGGGTGTAACATCTTCATGTATGGAGATTAATGAGTGACCAACAAAGGATCTGTCACATATCTAGATGAATAGGTGAATCTCCTATGTATTCCATTGTACTTTACTCTAAATTCTTAGCCAAGGTTGGATGAAAATTAGACGTGAGGTTTTTTAATTATTCATCATCGAGTCAAGCTACTAGGAATGGAAACATAGTTATTGAGTTAATAGGGTTTCGACTCAATATTCATGCCCTAGGCTCAATCAGGAGATTAGATGACGGGAGGACCGTACTTGCATGATATTCGTAATTGAAATAAGTTCGCACATTCACCTTAGACTAGGAGTCATGATGTATTGGTAGATGCTTCCCAAGTCTTGTGGGTTCTTGAAATTAATGAGTTAATTTCAAGAAAATTAATTAATTGGATTAATTAATCAGAACAATTAATTGTTCAACTAAGTCACAAGAGTTGTGAGCCCACGGCTAGTTTAAAGTGAGCCTAAGGGGTCACACATAAAACTTGGACAAGTCCATTTCTAGCCTAGAAATTAATCCAAGTATTGGATTAAATTAATTAATATGATTAATTAATGAGGTTAAATTAATTCAAGTGTGGAATTAATTCAATTAATTAATTAGATTAATTGATTGGGCCTAATTAGATTAGAAAGTCCAATTGGAACATTTAATTAATTGATTGGATCAATTAAGTAAGATGAGCCTAATTAATTAAATGAATTAATTTAATAGATTGGATCAATTAAAGAAGAGTCTAATTGATTACTTAGGCCTATACCCATTAGGTGTGGGCTTGTAAGAAACCCATTAGGAAATTGGATTGGTAATCTAATTCCTAGAGGAAATTGAATTGATAATTCAATTTCTAAGAGGTAATAAGGAAAAAGGAAAGTTCTTATGGGATAAGGAAACTTACCAAAAGAGTTGAAGATAAAAAAGAAAGAAGAGTCCTATATGGAAAGGACTTGTGGTTGCCTTTATTGACAATCTTCTTGGATATTTTTATGGGGATTTTTATTACAGATTTTTTGTGAAGAAAAATAGTTTTCTTTCATCCCCCAAAATTCGTTCCTCCTTTCCTTTCAATCTCCAAATGTTCACCAACTTTTTATCTAGTTTAATTTTTAATTTAATTGTTGAATTAAGAATTAAATTAAATATCTAAAACACTAATTGTTAGTGTGTTCTTATTCCAAACAAAATAGTTCTAGGATAGAATTATCGAATCGAAAACTACTAGTATAGGATTCGGTTGCAAGTAGGTATCCAAGGTATGGATACCGTTAAAGGGATAACATTTGGGATCCTAGAAATGAATCATATTTCAATCAAAGGAGCTTTGAATTGAAGAACATGGAGATACTTTCATGCAGGAAAAACGATTTGAATCGTTTCAATTCCTACATCAGCCGGAGTGCAATCAAGGTAAGAGTTTCTGAAACATTCTTACTTTAACTATCAAAAAATGCACAATTGAATAATCACGAAAGGGTTCCGACATTCATTTTAATTACATGTGATGTAATATATATTTAAGTTTTTTAAAAATTTTAAATTCTGTTGCGTATATGTCTCTCGTGATCGCGCGAACCTAACAGTGGTATTAGAGCCAAGGTTCGTGCGTTTCTGATACTTTTTGATTGTGTTTATTTAATATATGTGATAGATAAAATATTTATATGTGTGATTGATTTTGAATCAATTAATTTCTTTGTATGGGATTAACATTATTAATCATTTTAAATCTTAAAACGTTTTAAGAATTGAGACGAGTTAAGAAATTGGATTTCTTGATTTTCAAGAATTTCAAGATTTGTAAAATCGTGAATTTCTTGAAATGTGGCAAAAAAAAATAAAAAATTAGTGTGACGTTGGGTGGGTTGCCAGTCACCCAACGTGCGGGCATTGGGTAGCCAGTCGGCACCCGATGTACGGCGCCCTGCCCCCTGAGGTGTGATGTCGGGTAGGTTGCTGGCCACCCGACATTGGGCGTTAGGTCGCCTGCTGGCACCCGACGTGCGGCGCCCCGTCCCCCGACGTGTGACGTCGGGTGGGCTGCCGGCCATCCGACATCGGGTGCTGGGTCGCACGCTCTTACCCGACATGTGACGTCGGGTGGGTTATAGGCCACCCAAAGTCGGGCGCCGGATCGCTCGCTGGCACCAGTCGTGCGGGCATCGGGTGTGGGCGCCCAGCGGCCCGACAGGTGGTCTGCCCAGCCACTCGACGGGCAGCAGCCTTGTAGAACTGTTGTCCACCCCGCTTCATTACGTAATTGTTACGTGAAGTTTATGGTTTTTCATTTTAAAATTAAATGTTAATTTTAATTTTTTAATAATCATTTTTCATAAAAATCCTAAATTTGAAAGAAATTGCACATAACATAATCAGTAAATTTATATGTTTTCATTATCATGTGATGATTTATGTTAAGCATGCTAGTTGGATGATCATGGAGCCTAGGCCAATGTGATTGGTTTAATTTTATGCATAATTAGTTATTTTTGGGTTTTAATTAAAATGAGGCCTGCGAGTCTCACCTTTCTCTGTTTTATTCTTGATGTACTTCTATCTCCCTCCTATGTATCTCCCATTGGAATTGTTCTAAGATTTCTTGTAGTTTTAGCAAATGTATTGAGAGAAAAATTAGGCGGTGTGGTTAATATTTTTGTAATTTGGCAGACATTACAAGAACATTGAATGAAGATGGAGAAAAAACGAGAAAACAAGGCCCATGAATGTATGGGATATATTTATGTAATAGATAGGTCTATTTGCATTTTAATTATCACCATTAGATTGACATAGATCTAATTTGGCTCAAGTGGATCGCATAGGATTAAAGGCTCATGATCATCTATTTATTTTAGTATGTATATGATACATGTTGAGTTTATTTAATGTTTTCTTATGATGTATGCTTGTCATCGTTAGGATAGTGAACATTAAATAAACAAAAAAAGAAAACGATGAGACCTTGTATGAAAAATCTAGTATGACCCTCACTTGAAAATGTTTCAAGTAGAGAACCTTTATTAGTTCAATATCAAGCGTAAATGGGCAATATTGGGTAGGACCCAATCGTCCATGCCTTCCATCAAAAGTAGTGGCATGTCGATACGCTACCACATTTAGTCCGTTGGCCATGAGTCGTGGGATGTGCTAAGTATAGGCAAGCTGTGACCACTACTAAATATTGAGATGCCCATGAGGTGGACTCATCTTTATTGTTGGCCATGAGTCGTGGGACATTTAGATGCTCAATCTACATGGATGTTTGATGGATAATATTTGACACTTAGTATCATATGGGCTCATAAAATTGGGGTGTATGGGAAGAGGTGAGGCAAAATAGCTTGAGGGTTACATGGGGATGCAATTGCTAATGTTGTTAGCTACCTTTTAGTTTTGTTGTATGGGCGCATAAAATTGGGATATATGGCAAGGCTAGTTGGACTTCAAGCCCACTAAGAAATTAGATTTCTCGAATTTCCATCTAGAGGGTGATGGGATTTGAATAAAATAGTGGATATTAATAATTGAATGAATGCTTAAATTTCTGTCTCGTATAGGATAATGGTTATCGCTAGTAATTCCACATAGGATAATCTAGACAAACAGACAAACTTACTAGCTCAATATAGATGTTTATCACCATTTTGGAAATTTAGGGCATAGAAAGAGGAAACACAAGTATTGACTTACTTAGTTGAATTAGAAGGGGTTCTAATTCAAGTTTATATATTGTTGATATCAACCATTAAGGTTGATAAATTTTTCCTTGGATATTGGATATCGGATATGATCCCATCTTTGCAAAGGGTTGCAGTGGATGATAAGAAAAATGGAGACTAAGATAAAAGACGATCCTTAAGCTTGAAAATAAAGTAAGTGTTGCTTTATTGGCTATAGGAATGATCTACTTAACTTTGGATGGAATTAGGATAGTATTAGTTAATTGTCTTTGATACATTGACAAATGAACTATATAATCCCAACATTCCATACTACATAATCAACAAAGTAATCTAAGAATTAGATAATCAAAACAGTGCATACTTGTGGTTAGCTATATTAGGTCATATCTCTAAAGAAAAAGTTTAAAATATGGTAAATTTGCTTGACCTTTTGGACTTGCATAAGGTGCTAACTTGTAAATTTTATCTTTAGGAAAACATGACCAAATCACCATTTGTGGGACAAATGGAGCAAACCACGTCTTTAGATGTGATCCAAACGAACGTAAGCAGTCCACTAAGTGTTAGTGTACAAGCGAACTATTCTTACTTCATTATTCTAAAATCCTTTGAAAGGTTCAAAGAATTTAGACATGAAGTAGAGAATTAAATCGGCCAAAGTATTAAATCAATCGATGTGATCGATGAAGAGAATACTAAGGTGGTAAGTTCTTGATTATCAAATGGAGAATTAGATTCTCACTTTAAGTGAATCCAAGTTGAGTTTCATTTATTTCCTTATTTATTCTAGGAATTTACTCTAGAATCGATAATATTCTTATCAAGTAAGGATATCATCTAAATCGGTGCTCAAAAATATCATATGAGATATGATGTGACAAAAGACCCCTAGCATATATACCTAAAGGTATAAAGGGGCCTGCTTCTTTAAAGCAGTTAGTGGGAGATATGATGGATGTGAATCTAGCTTATGCAAATATGTGGGGTATTCAAATGAATCTAAAGAATACCATTTCTATGGTTCCTAAGAACAAAAGAGTTTGTTTTCTAGGGACACCACCTTCTTGAGAAGAAGAAATTTCTATTAGATAGAAATTGCTAGATCATAAAATTTGAAACAGTTCAAAAACCACAGTTTGTCTCACAAGTGGCAATGGTGTATGAACAAATTACTAAAACTTCTAGTACACAAGCTCCAAAAAGATCTAAAAGAATCTTGGGGCTACTTATACGGTAAGAGTCTCTTGCTAGAGAGCAACAAGGAGGATCTCCTTTTTAAATATTGATTTGCATAAGGAGTAAAGATGTATGACATCAATTCGGAAATTGGGAAAATGCCATGCAATCCAAAATGGACTCTATGTACTCCAACAAGGTTTGACCTTAGTGGGCCTATTAGTGGGAATGGTTCCCATTAGGTGCAAACGGGTCTACAAATATAAATTGAAGAACATGGGGAGGTGGTGACCTATAAAGGCATGACTAATAGTAAAGCGTTATGCTTATAGTCAAGGTGTTGACTATTGAGGATACTTTTTAGCAGACGTGATGCTAAAGTCTATTTAGAGTATGCTAGTTATATCTATGTATTACGACTACTAGATATGGCAAAGGGATATGAAGACCGTCTTTCTCAATAGGGGTATTGAGAAAATGATATAAGTTAAGTGGTCTGAGGTCTTCATATCAAACAAATGCAAGCAAAAAGTTTGCGAGCTTTAGAGATCTATTAAGAACTCAAAATAAATTTTCTGAATGTGGAACATTCGATTGTCTAAAGCAATCAAATGGTTTGATTTCCTTAGGAATGCGAATGAGCCATATGTGTACAAGAGGGTTAGTGGTTTGATTTCCTTAGGAATTCGATGCAGGGTCGAAAAGAGGATGCCTCGTTCCATAGGTATTGGTGTGGAGACACTAGTGCATGTATGCGGGTGCTTGTTAGGAACAAGTACACTGAACAACCCCACCTGAAAATTTCTAATTGGAAATATTCTATTGTCGAATGAGAATTTTCTCGTTACGATAGTGCAAGAATTAGTCCTTGGACTTGAGGCACCATGGTAATCTTGTGCATGACATGTTGTACTTTGATATATTTTTCGATTGCATGACAATCACAAGGGATTTATATTGGGTGTAACATCTTCATGTATGGAGATTAATGAGTGGCCAATAAAGGATCCGTCACCTATCTAGATGAATAGGTGAATCTCCTATGTGTTCCATTGTACTTGACTCTAAATCATTGGCCAAGGTTGGATGAAAATTAGACATGGGGTTTTTTAATTATTCATCATTGAGTCAAGTTACTAGGAATGGAAACATTGTTATTGAGTTAATAGGGTTTTGACTCAATATCCATGCCCTAGGCTCAATCGGGAGATTAGATGACGGAAGGACCGTACTTGTATGATATTCGTAATTGAAATAGGTTCGCACATTCACCTTAGACTAGGAGTCATGATGCATTGCTAGATGCTTTCCATGTCTTGTAGGTCTTGGAATTAATGAGTTAATTTCAAGAGAATTAATTAATTGAATTAATTAATCAGAATAATTAATTATTCAACTAAGTCACAAGAGTTGTGAGCCTACGGCTAGTTTAAAGTGAACCTAAGGGATCACATACAAAACTTGGACAAGTCCATTTCTAGCCTAGAAATTAATCCAAGTGTTGGATTAAATTAATTAATATGATTAATTAATGAGGTTAAATTAATTCAAGTGTGGAATTAATTTAATTAATAAATTAGATTAATTGATTGGATCTAATTAGATTAGGAAGCCCAATTGGAACATTTAATTAATTGATTGAATCAATTAAGTAAGATGGACCTAATTAATTAAATAAATTAATTTAATTGATTGGATCAATTAAAGTAGAGTCTAATTGATTACTTAGGCCTATACTCATTAGGTGTGGACTTTTAAGAAGCCCATTAAGAAATTGGATTGGTAATCTAATTTCTAGAGGAAGTCGAATTGATAATTCAATTTCTAAGAGGTAATAAGGAAAAGGAAAGTGCTTATGGGATAATGAAACTCACCAAAAGAGTTGGAGATAAGAAAGAAAGAAGAGTCCTATATGGAAAGGACTTGTGGTTGCCTTTATTGACAATCTTCTTGGATATTTTTATGGGGATTTTAATTACAGATTTTTTGTGAAGAAAAAATAGTTTTCTTTCATCCCCAAAAATTCGTTCCTCCTCCTTTCCTTTCAATCTCCAAATGTTCACCAACCTTTTATCTAGTTTAATTATTGATTTAATTGTTGAATTAAGAATTAAATTAAACATCTAAAACACTAATTGTTAGTGTGTTCTTATTCCAAACAAAATCGTTATAGGATAGAATTATCGAATTGAACTACTAGCATAGGATTCGGTTGCGAGTGGGCATCCAAGGTGTGGATACCGTTAGAGGGATAACATTTGAGATCCTAGAAGTGAATCATATTTCAATCAAAGGGGTTTTGAATTGAAGAACATAGAGATACTTTTATGCAGGGATAACGATTTGAATCGTTTCAATTCCTACATCAGCCGGAATGCAATCAAGGTAAGAGTTTATGAAACATTCTTACTTTAACTATCAGAAAATGCACAACTGAATAATCGTGAAAGGGTTCCGGGATTCATTTTAATTACATGTAATGTAATATATATTTATGTTTTTGAAAATTTTTAAATTCCGCTGTGTATATATCTCCCGGGATCGCACGAACCCAACTATTGTACCTTACACCCAAACACTCATTCGTCATTTGGCTTTGTGCCAAGTCCAGAATTCTTACTAAGGACCAAATCAAGCACTTGGAGATTGAAGGAACTTGTGTTTTTTGTGATAGGGACAATGAAACATTACAACACCAATTCTTTGGCTGCAGCTTCACTGGCACAATCTGGAACCACATTAGAAGATGGATAGGCATTGTGAGATCTATAACAACTAATAGTAGCATATTGAAATGGTTAAAGAAAGAGAGTGGTGGCATATCTTGGCAGAATGCAGCTAAGAAATCAGCCTTTGCAAGCACAGTTTACCACATATGGAATGCTCGCAACAGAAGGATTTTTGAGAATGAAACTTCACAGGGGACTTTATCAAACATAGGATCAAAACATATGTTTACTGATCTATTTTTTCTTTGTATCCTCATGTATTGATACAGTACAAAGTTTTTGCTATGGGACCCTAACTGTTGGAGTTCTCATTTTGTATTCACTACCTCGGTATGCCAAGTGTACTTGTACATATTTTTTATCTATTATATTTAATTTTATTGATTAATATATATATATATAGAGAGAGAGAGAGAGATTGGAAAGGTCGGCTTGACCCATATGAACCTGGACATATGTGATCCTTGTAGAGCTTTCTTTACCTTGCCGCACTAAATCTCCTAGCCCTCGGTCCACCTAGGTTGTTCCCAATTCTGAGCCGCGCCACGAGCCACCTTCTAGAGTAAGTTTACAGCTATAAAAAAATATTCTATTAATCATCTCTTGCAATCAAAGTGTACAATCAATCACTCATTAATTTGGAAAAGGCTTTATCGAATTAGAGGAGAGGCATATCAACATATTTTTCAGAGAATTGGCAAGGGAAATGTTGTCTTTTGGTATGATCATTGAATTGGTGATAGACCTCTATTTCAGGTGGTTGATGCACAATCTTTGATTCATCACTTGTTAAGGCTCTGTGGCACAATTAACAGTGGCAACTTGAGGATCTAATCCCTTGATCCCCTTGGAGATTCTTTTAAAAATTTGTAGTATATCTGTCAATTGGATGTTGAGGATATGCCAATTTTTGAAGTTATCTTCCCACGGCTCATTCACTATGAAGTCCACATGGAATGTTACTTGGAAAATAAGACAAGCTACACCTTTTGGTGCTCATATTTGCAATCATCAAGCCATCATATCTACTAATTCAATTTTTCTTTGGAGATTCGTTCATGATTTGTGTTGCGAATTTTGCGAACGCAAGTGTATGCTGTCGTAGATAAATAATAAAGTAGATAAGTAGGATATCATTTCCACTAAGTAGCAAAATTGGTTAATTCTAATTTTATTTGAACAATTAAATCTGAGTGGTGATTAGTGCAAACTAAGAAAATACTTCACTAATGTGCAAAAGCAAATTAAGATTAACTCCTTTGACTTAAAAACCTAAGATTGATGATTTCACAATAATTAATCAAATTTGAATGCTCAATCGCATCAATCTCAATTTATTTTCCTAGTTGATAGTCGAGAATCACTCAATTATTCAATAGCCTCTTTCAATGTCTAATGAAAATTTTATCAATTGCTAACCAACTATATTCTTATATGAATTAAACAATCAATAAATTATTGGGCTCTTTGGATCTCAATTAAGATTGTATAAATCATGTAAATATATTCCTATCTTATGTATATTTTATGATTTGATACACATAGAACTAGACACATATATCACCTTTCAGATTAATATGATTAGCAAATCATTTAATTAGTATTCAAGTAATTGAAAGTATTAAGAACCATGTAGAAAACTTCAACTAAATCAAATAAATATTCAATTGAATTGAAAGAGAAATTCAAATCATCCTAATTAGGTTACATCAAAACCTTAGAAAAGAGAATTATCCCATAATCATGTCTACCAAATTCATGGACAAATTTGAATTCATGATAAAAGTAAAATCACAAGAATAAGGGAATAAGAAAATCTGGAAATCTTGAAAGATAAAGTTCCCAACTTTTTCTTCAAGCCTTCTTCATTCATCTCTTTTCATTTTTCAAAATCTTCTTAAGTCCTAAGATGACCCAAAGTCTTGTTGAAAGTTAACTTTTATAATTTTTCCAAAATGAGGTAAGAATTCGAGTCCAAAAAATCAAACTTCTGGAAAAATACATCATTTGGCGCCTAAGCGCCAAGGCACCAAGTATAATGTTTTTCGTGCCTGAGCACCATGTAGATATGCTTGAACTCCTTTCCTTTAGCTTTTGGTGCCTTAGCTTTGATAGAATGGTGCCTAGGCGCCATTTACTTATTTTCTTTAATTATTTTTTTTCAATTTACTAACAAATTGTCTCATTTTTCCATTCCCTACAAAACACCAACAAAACACGTGAAAAGTCCCTAAAACTTGCTTGAAAACTAATGTCTCACTAAGTTAAAGATACTCAAATTAATAGTATAAAACTAATGTAACAGTTTGCTACCAATTGATGGTAGAATGCATGCTAGAAGTTTTAAGCTGCCTTCTAACTGCCATTGCCGTCATGCACATATTGAGACCGTGGAAAATCTTTTCATTCATGGTCCATTAGCTACTCAGGTTCAGAATTACTTCACAAGGAATTTCCATTTAACTCAACTTGATATTGATGATGTTGAATTATTGCTTCAATTTTTTGTTCTCCCTCTCGATCCATTGAAATTATGACCATGCTAGATGGATTATCACCTTGCTTATTCTCTAGTACATTTGGTAGGATAGAAATAGTGCAAAACATAGAGTTATTGTAGCTAGCCATTAGAAAGTTATCTGAGACATCCTTCAATATTTGTTCATGGCACAATCTCAAGGTCTCCTCGACTATCATTTTTGGAAAGAAACTTAGTGATTGGAGAGATATGGGGCTTCCGGAGATATCATATTCCAAGGCTATCAGTTCAAATTATTAGATAGATTAAGCTAGTCTTATTGGAATATGGCGGGTTATCCCATATTGAAAGCTGGTGTGAATGGAAAGAATCTCCAAACTTTAGAAGGTTTATCCTTTAGTGTGGGCGTGTATCCCACATTTGAAAAATGAAGCAAGTTTAACTTGCACATATAGAATTTCAATTCTATAGGAGAGTAAAATATGAAACTCTCCATGTGGTGCACCTTAGTGGACTTAGTAGACTTTTGATTAGCTTTAGCTAGCTCAAAAAGTTATGAAGGTGGTGCAAAGCATCATCTGAGCCTGCATGAGCACACGCGCGCATGTCACATTAGGCGCTTTAGAGGAGCACTTTGCACTTAGCATGTATGCATCATCGTGAGAAGCTGAGGAGCCTTAAATGTTTTAGAAATTAAACTGGCTTATGGTGAACTAGCTCAGTCATGGCTCGGTGATGTGGCAGGGTAGCTCAACGTGGGGGTAATGTGGAAGAATCATCCAAGTGGTGTTCACATAGCATGATACTGTGTGGTTGAGTGCTGAGCGGATGTAACTGTATACGCGGGTGCTGACAAAGTGTGACCGAAGGGTTGTGATTAGTCCTTAATGCGGACGGGATGCTGGTGAGTGCACACACCCGTCTAATCTATAGAGGTGCCTGGTAAGGTTGTGGACCTTTTACATAGGGATATAATCTGAACTACTAGATTGCATCCAAATTACAAGAGATGCGATCTAATGGTCTAGATTGATTCAAATCAACAGACACAACTAATCATGAAGAGTCATACAGAATTCTATAAATAAGACCCCTTTTATTCTATTTTCTCTACACCAAATCAATTTAGATCAACTGATTTATTTGTTCTCCCTCCTATTAAAATATATTCTGATATTATTCTTATTCTCTTTTGAGAAGTATACAATCGACCTTTTGGTTCATCCGATAAAATTAGTATAGTGTTGTACTCAATTTAAAAAATAAGTGTTGTATCTGGGGAGACAGACATCCAAGTTCTTATAGCACCGTGTAGGGGACAAAATCTATCTTAAGAAGATTAGCTTCGTACTTACCTCATTTCAACTGATATTAAAAATCTCCCTTCGACATAGTATAACCAACAATCTTAAGATAGATTTTTTGATGGCTACTACAGAAGTGCCAAAAAATGTAAGAAATGGAGCAGCTGCTAGCTCCAATCTGGTGATCATGCCTCCAGCTTCTCAGCATAAGAAACTGGAGAAATTTATTAGATCTGATTTCAAGATATGGCAGCAAAAGATGCCCATGAACCTTGTAAGATTCTTGACGAATGATGCTTCTACCATTTCGGAGAAAGAAAAAGATCCCCATAAATGAGTTACCCTTGATGCATGGAGTCACATCGACTTCTTTTGTAGGAATTACATGCTCAATAGACTAGACAATACATTATATTTAGTGTACTGTTTAGTCAAAACATTAAAAGAGCTGTAGAATTATCTTAACAAGAAGTACAAGATGGATGATGCCGACACAAAGAAATTTATCGTTGGTAAATTCCTTGACTTCAAAATAGTTGATACCAAAACTGTTATCGGCCATGTACAAGAGATGTAGATCATCCTACATGATATACTAGCTTAAGGGATGATGCTGAGCGAATATTTCCAAGTTGCTACTCTGATTGAGAAGCTGCCTACATTATGAAAAGATTTCAATAACTTCATCAAGCATAAACACAAAGAGATTACAATGAAGAATCTGATTATTCATCTTTGAATTGAGAAAGACAACAGGGTTGTAGTAAAATAAGGTTTCTTCTAACCGAATAGAGGCTAAAACCAACAAGGTAAAGTACTCCAAAGTGAAGAATGATAAGAAGAGAAAACATCTTAGCTCATCCAAAGACAAGGATGCAAAGTGGTTCAAGGATAATTGCTACAACTGTGGTAAGATAATCCACAAGGAGAAGGATTGTCAACTTTCGAAAAAGCGTAATCAAAACCAGGCTAACGTGACTGAAGATAAAACAGTACTAGTAGACATGTCGGACCTAATGCTCTAGGCTTTTGTGTTTGAAGCTAACTTAGTGGATAACCCAAGGAAATGGTGGGTTGGCACAGAAGCTATAATCCATATTTGCTCGAACAAGAAGATGTTATCCATATGTATTTCGATTAATCAAAGAAAGTTGTTCATGTTCAACTTATCAACTTCCAATATAGTTGGATTGGACAAAGTGGTACTGAAGATGACATCAGGCAGGGAGCTAACCTTAGTTGATGTACCATATGTTCTAGATATTCGAAAGAATTTGGTATCTGGTTCATTATTTGTCAAAAGTGGGTTTAGACTAGTATTTGAATCCGATAAATTTGTACTGATAAAAAATGGTCAATTTGTAGGAAAGGGTAGTCAAAGGGCTATTTAAGATGAATGTAATGCCTGTACTAAAAAAATTTGAAACAATAAAATGTTATCTTTTGTTTACTTGCTTGAGTCTTCTTCTTTATAGCACTGTAGACTAGGTCATGTTAATCGAACTTCTCTAAGAAAGTTGACAGGTTTAGGCCTTATACACATACTTGATACTGATGAAAAACACAAACATGAATTTTGTGTTTAAGCTAAGTTTGCTAAGAAACTTTTTAGTTCAACTGAAAAAAATAGCAAACCTCTAAATTTGATACATATTGATGATATATGTGATCTAAAGTTAGTTCAAAGTCGAGGTGGTAAAAAAATATTTTATTACCTTCATTGATGATCACACTAGATATTGCTATGCATATGTACTAAATAGTAAAGATGAGGCTTTGGATGCTTTCTTCACTTATAAAAATAAAGCTGAAAATCAACTTGATATGATGATTAAGGTATTAAGATCCGACAGAGGTAGATAATATGATTTATCATCTTTTGGTGAGTTATATGCTAAGTTTGGAATTATTCACTGAACTACAGCTCCATATACACCTTAGCAAAATGAAATTACTGATAGAAAGAATAGAACTCTTAATGACATGGTTAATGTTATGCTTATTAGTCCTGGATTACCTCAAAACTTGTGGGGAGAAGATGTTCTTACAACTAACTTTATTTTAAATAGAGCTCCTCACAAGAAAACCATATTAATACCTTATGATATGTGGAAAGGTAGAATGTCTTCCTACAAATACTTGAAAGTGTGGGGGTGTCTAGTTAAAATAGCTATACCACCTCCTAAAAAGGTCAAGTTAGGTCTTAAAACTGATAATTGCACTTTTGTTGGATATACAATGAACAGTAATGTATACAGATTTTTGGTACATAAATCTAATATAAGTGACATTCATATGAACACAATCATTGAATCCAGAGATGTTGAATTCTTTGAAAATATGTTCCCCTCTAAAGGAGTTATTCAAAAGAATACTCAAAAAGAATACATGAAGCTGCGTTTAATAATAACATAGAATCTGAACCTAAAAGGAGTGAGAGAGCTAAAGTAGCTAAATCTTTTGGTCAATATTTTATGACATATATGATTGAGAATGAACCTCAAACCTTTAATGAGGCTATGGCTAGTCCAAAAGTTACATTTTGGAAGGAAACTATAAATAATGAAATATAATCCATTCTAGGTAATAATACCTGAAAAATGGTTGATATTCCTTCGGGAACTAAACCAATTGGTTGCAAATGGATTTTTAAGAAAAACTTAAAGACAGACGATTCAATTGATAAATACAAAGCTAGACTTGTTGCCAAGGGCTATCGTAAAAAGGAAGGTGTTGAGTATTTTGATACTTATTCACTAGTAACAACGATTACGTCAATCTGAATCTTAATAACTATAGCAGTCTTGTACGATTTGCACAAACATTTGATAGATATAAAAATTATATTTTTAAAAGGTAATCTAAATGAAGAAATTTACATGGATCAACCTGACGGCTTCAAAGTAAAAAGACAAGAACATAAAGTGTGTAGACTTGTCAAATCTCTTTATAGGTTGAAACAAGCCACTAAATAATGGCACGAAAAATTTAACAGTGTCATGAAAAAAAACAGGTTCATCATAAATGAGTGTGATAAATGTGTCTACTCCAAGAAATTTGGAGAAGCACATGTACTTATAAGTCTTTATGTAGATGGTATGCTCATATTAGGAACTAATAAAAAAGTCATCAATAAGACAAAGAAAATACTCGCCAATAACTTTGACATGAGATATAGGTGAAGCTTATGTGATCTTGGGAATGAAGATCTCTAGAACACCTAATGGGATATTTTTATCTCAATCACATTATTTTGATAAAGTGGTTGAGAGATTTAAGTCCCATGATATTAAAGAGACAAATAATCCATTTCTACTACATATTATTCTTTACAAGAATACTGGAATAGAAAACAACAGTTAAAATATTCCCAAATCATTGAAAGCTTAATGTACTTAATGAATTGTACGAGGCCTGACATAACTTACACTATAAGTAAGCTATGTAGATTTACAAGTAACTCAAGTAATGACCACTGGAATGCATTACTTAGAGTATTGAGATACTTAAAAAGAACCAAGGAGTATACATTACACTATGAAAAATATCCTTCATTATTGAAGTATATAGTGATGAGAATTGCATTTCAAGCACTGATAAATCTAAGTCAACTAGTGGCTATGTATTTACTCGTGGTGGTGGTGCTATATCATGAAAATCTTCTAAACAAACATGTATAGCTTGTTCCACTATAGAATTCAAGTTTATAACTTTAGATAAAGCTAGAGAAAAAGCGGAATGATTAAGACATTTCGTAGATAATGTTCCAATATGGCCAAAATCGGTGTCGGCTATATGCATTCATTGTGATAGCCAAGCAACTATAGCTAGGTCACAAAATATTATATATAATAGTGAGTCACGACATATTCATCGAAGACATAATACCGTTATACAGTTGCTCTCTAATGGAACTATATTAATTGATTTTGTAAAATCAAAGGATAACCTAGTGGATCCATTTACTGAGGGGTTATCAAGAGAACAAATAGACTGCGCATCAAGAAAAATGGGTTTAAAACCTAAAGAATAAAATGAGTCATCTTAATGGAAACCTAACTTAAACGACTGGAGTTCCTACGGATTAGGTTTAATAGAAAAACTAAGTTATGAATGACTTGATTGGAAATACTCAGGAATATAATTCCTTTCTATTTCTAGAATGCTAATAAGTGCTACCTACAAAATGATTAAGGATAATTATTACTTTTAATAATACCTATATCTTGCAAAGTACAAGTAGAGTATAGTAGAATACTCTTTATAGGACATCACTTATGTGAGTGTGATTATGGTTGGTTCTACAAGAATTTTGATAGGCGAATTCTCTAAAACACTTGCAGAATCCAAGAGAGTTCATGGCTGAAATAATAAACACGATAGAGAACCAAACTTAATATGAGAGTTAGTATGTGGAATCTATTGACTAGCCTTGTAATAACGGTTGACAGTTCAAAACTTACAGTTCACAGATTAGCCAAGTAAGTCCAATAGGCTTTTACTAGGGAATGTTCAAAGCAAAAGCTACCTATCTCGATGCACTATCTTTCAGATAGTATTCTTCTTCATATTCCTTGATTCATGTCGACTTCTTCCATTCATGTGGGGATTATTGGAATGTGGGAGGTTATCTCACATTGAAAACTTGGTGTTAATAGAAAGTGGTGTGGATAGAAAGTGTCTCCAAACTTTAAAAGGTTTATCCTTTAGTATGAGAGTGTATCCCACATTGGAAAAATGAAGCAAGTTTAACTTGCATATATATAATTTCAATTTTAGAGAAGAGTAAAACATGAAGCTCTCCTTGTTGTGCACCCTAGTGGACTTTAACTAGTTTTAGCTAACTCAAGGAGCTATTCGCACCACCTGATCCCAAATGCGTATGTAGACGTATATCACAAAAGTCGCATTGAGCGCTTTAAAAAAGGCGCACTTTGCACTTAGCACGTACGCATCATCGCAATGAGTTGAGGAGCTTTAAATTTTTTAGAAATTGAACTACTTTGTGGTGAAGTGGCTTAGTCATGGCTTGGTGACGTGGCAGGGTAGCTGGACGTGGCAGAGTAGCTGGACGTGGCAGTGATGTGGTAGATTTGTCTAAGTGGTGCTTGCTTGGCATGAAACTATGCAGTTGAGTGTCAAGTAGATGTGAACGTACATGCGGGTGTTGACAAGGTGTGATTGAAGGGTTGTGATTGGTCCTCAATGCTGACAGAGCGTGGGTGAGTATACACATCTATTCGGTCTGTAGAGGTGCGTGGTAAGATTGTAGACCTTTACGTAGGGATATAATCTGAACTACTATATCATAGCCAAATAACAAGAGATGAAATCTAATGGTCCAAATTGATCCAGATCAATAGACACAACTAATTATGAAGAGTTATACGGAATTCTATAAATAAGACTCCGTCATTCTATTGTCTCTGCACCAAATCAAATTAGATTCAATTAATTTCTCTATTCTCCCTCCTATCTCGATGCACTATCTTTTAGATAGTATTCTTCTTCATATTTCTTGATTTATGTCTGCTTCTTCCATTTATGTGGGGGATTGTTGGAATATGGGGAGTTATCCCACATTGAAAACTTGGTGTGAATAAAAAGAGTCTCCAAGCTTTAAAATGTTTATCCTTTAGTGTGGGAGTGTATCCCATATTGGAAAAATAAAATAAGTTTAACTTGCATATATAGAATTTCAATTTTAGAGGAGAGTAAAATATTAAGCTCTCCTTGTGGGGCACTCTTGTGGACTTAGTGGACTTTCAGCTAGTTTTAGCTAACTCAAGGAGCTATTCGCACCACACAATTCTGCACGCGCATGTGGTTGTATGTCATAAATGTCGCATTGGGCGCTTTAAAAAATGTGCACTTTGCACTTAGCACGTACGCATCATCGCAAGGAGCTGAGGAGCTTTAAATTTTTCAAAAATTGAACTAGTTTGTGGTGAAGTAGCTCAGTCATGGCTCGGTGATATAGGAGGGTAGCTCAATGTGACAGTAATGTGGTAGATTTGTCTAAGTGGTGCTTGCATGGCGTGACACCATGCAATTGAGTGTTAAGTGGACATGACTGTACACGCGAGTGTTGACAAGGTGTGACCGAAGGGTTGCGATTGGTCCTCAATGCTGACAGGGCACGAGTGAGTGTACACATCCATCCGGCCTGTAGAGGTGCGTGATAAGATTATGGACCTTTACATAGGGATGCAATCTGAACTATTAGATCGTAGCCAAATAACAAGAGATGCGATCTAATGGTCTAAATTGATCCAGATCAACAAAGACAACCAATCATGAAGAGTTATACGGAATTCTATAAATAAGACTCCGTCATTCTATTTTCGGTATACCAAATCAAATTAGATTCAATAGATTTCTCTATTCTCCCTCCTACTAAAATATATTCTGATATTGTAGTATTCTTTTTCTCTTTTGAGAAGTGTACAATCGAGCTTTGGTTCGTCCAATAAAATTAGTATAGTGTTGTACTAATTTTAGAAAATAAGTGTTGTATCTTAGGAGACAGATGTACAAGTTCCTATAGTACCATGTAGGGGACGAAATCTATCTTAAAGAGATTAGTTTCATACTTACCTCACTTTAACTGATATTAAAAATCTCATTCGACACGATACAACCAACAAGTCTAGCATTAGCTTAAACTGAATTGTGATGGAGCTTGCAAGGGGCAATCCAAGAAAAGCTAGTATATGTAGTACTTTTGGTGTGCGTGTTTATTTTTTTATAGCTTGGATTAAGTGAGCTTATATATATATATTGAATTATAGAAATGTAAAAATAATTTGAGTTTTGTGAATTTTAACTACAAAAATTTAGAATATAATAGAATTTGTTTTTCATGAATGTCTGTGAATGTGATTTGTAAATATAGGTAATGTGGAGGTACATTTAAAATATGTTGTTGGGATCATACATTGTTGACTATTCAAAATAGACAATAAGCAATCGAGACTAGTTGTATTTCAGAGTTTGATTACTGACCTAGTATAAGGGGTTATGTCTGTACCAAAACCCAGTACATGAAGGTTAAGCCTATACTTAGACCTAAGACAAGGGGATTAAACTTGTCCATGATCATGGTTGTCTTATAAGTTCGATTTTATATGGTGAATTTTATGTGAAGATTGAATATTTTTCTTAATTACACATTCTTTTTTTATTTATTGTTATCTTATTATTGCATTTTTTACATTCTCTTCTGGAACTCAATGTGATAGAATAATTATTTTCTATCGATTAAAAACTATACTATTTTTTTGGCTTGTTTAATTCGGCTAGTTGAGAGTTGGGCTATTTAATGGGTCATTGTGCTCATAATTCTCCTAATACTTTTCAGATATGGAAACTAAATTGCTTGAAAAAAATTCTTGGAGTATGAAAAAATTATCGAGTTGTTATTTATAGAGTTGTTTGATAGGATGAGTTTTAATAATAAGAATTTATTATTTTCTATGACTTGGTGACTAATTTTAGTTATAATTATTTTTAGATTTCGAGAGAAATATATTTCGAGGATTTACCATCTTTTTATACCCGTTGATAAATTATATTAGTTTCTTTGTTGATAGATTTTACTTATTTGAGGTACAGATGCTCGACATCAATATTACATATTGGATTATATTAAAATTATTGGATTACTTTTTCAACTTTTAGGATATTTTCAAAAGTTTGCAATGATTGTCATGGTCCAATACATTTAGTACGTTATAAGATTTTTTTAGTGATAAGAGGCAAAATTCGTTTACTTTCCCAGCAAATAAATGCCAACTTAATTAATGCTGAATGTTGCTTGCGAAGTTTTTCTTCTGCCATTAAAAGTTATATTTGTATAACATATATAAGATGAAGAATTATAAAAATACTCTATACACAATTTGAATTTAATGAATTCTAATCTTACTTTGGAGGAGAAATATTTAGTAAACCTATTGTATGAATTCTATTTAAGACTTCATGAATAATACTTCATTTTAACATATAATTTAATTATAAGTATTAATTCAATATCTTGTAAAAAAATAAAAAGTCTATAATTTATAAAATATTAATTATATTAAATACTTGTCCCTAACCTTTGTCATAATGATAAATTAAATAAAATAGTGATACATAAAAAATAATTATATAAAATAAAATAAAGTACAAGCATAACACATATTAAAGTAATATCAAAATTAATCGTATTCGCTCAACAAATCTTTTTCATTGGATTTTATCAGTACATCTATATGAATCCGCATAATATCCATTTTTATATTCTTCTTGCTATTTTTCACCGTAATTTGAAATAAAATTCATAATATTTATATGTATTAAATATCGAATATTTTTCATTCTATATTTAACTAACTTGTTCTATCTAATAGAGCATTTTAATCTGGAGAGAAAATTCCAAGCAATTTCTAGTAAAACTAAAAAACTTTTAGATTTTATTTGGATTAATGGATTTGAATCTAAGGTTTTCAAATTCATAATAACAAATCCAACGAATTTGTTTGGGTAATTTTTTAATACAATGAATTTCAAATCATTGAACTCTTATTTTGAACTATTTTTAAAATAATTGCAGTGGATTTCAAATTCATTTTATTTGGAGGCGTATGAAATCCTTCTCCCAAATTCTCCCATTAAATCCAAATCCTTCTATTCAAATGTAGTTCACATATGCTTTACTATTAGAAATCACACCATATGTTAACAATAAGGGGGGTATATTAGTTTCCCATTGGCTTTGTGTAACAATATTGTGTCACGTGATTTTTGATGCGGTTAGTTTCTCATTAGGGCAAGCCCAACCCTATTCCAAATTGGTGTAAATTAGGAGCAAAAATTGGGCTCCAACCCTGGCGCCATTTTCATGCCGTGAACATTTTTATTTTTAATTTAATTTTTTATAATTATTTGTTATTTTAAAAATATTTAAAAAAATTCTATTTTCTTCCAATTGTATATTTTTCAGTAAAATTATTTTTTCTCATCTTACATGTATATAAATATTTTTAATATAATTTAATTTTTTATTTATATTGTTATATTTATACTAAAAATTCATATGATATAAGCTTTATTTCCTAATAATAAGTAAAAAAAATAAAAAATTAATATATCAAAAAAATTATAAATAGATATGTGATTAAATAAAATAATTGTTGAAAATGGAATAATAAAGAATTTTTAGAGAAAATTATTTTAGAGTAAAATTTTGAAATAGAAGAGTTGGAGATGAAATTTAAGTCCGCCACAATTTTAGTGCAAAAATTGTTCTAAAATAGAGTTATGGGTTGGAGATGACCTAATTGAAAAATAAAAGTTAATTTGTAAATATGTAGTGGATGTAATTTGAGAAACTTGAGAGGATTTATATCTAACTATATATACCAACCCAGATAGGTTTTTATAAGGTAAAATTGTATTTTTGGTCCTATACATTGGTTTAATTAAAGTTTTTGTCATTTATTTTAAGAATGAGTCAATTTTTGGACAGTATCTTCAAAAATTTAATAATTTTAGAATAAATATCACTTGAAATATCTAATCTAACCAAAACTGCCGAGTTGGGCAAAAAATTGGGAATTTTTTCAATTGGGAGGGAAAATTGATTGAGTAGCATTCTATGTGAACCAAACTTATTTCATTTGCAAAAAATGGAGAGAACCACTTGCCAAGTAGACAAAAAAAAAATGATTTTTATACTTTCAAAAAATAAACAAATAGTATCATTTGTGATAATTTTTAAATTGTCAAGTAATAATAAATTTTTTTATATTTTGTAATGTCGCAATCTTCAAAATAATAATTTATATAAGAGAAATGAAAAGGGCTGAAAAATTAGAAGAGCAGGTCCACTTAATTTTTTTTATTTTTATTTTTTGTCTCACAAACAATATTTGATATGTAAATGCACAAACACAAGTTGTCAATTTGGAGTGAGTATACAAACATCATCCTTATTGTGAATTAAAATGACCCAAATAGCTAGTAAAAGTATACACACACTTAAAAAAAAAAAAAAAGTGGGTTGCAACCAACAATGCATCCAAAGATTAAATACACTCAGAAAGAAATTAAGCAACTAGGTTCAATCTTTTAGCCTGATTGTGTGGTTAGCATTTTAAGATGATCATCCTGTTCCAAATAAGACATGTCGGACTCGTGCAAATACACCCACGCTTCAATTCCATCGTTATCTTTTGTGTTCATCAGAGTGATAAAGTCATCCTCGGCAGGGGCATCCGCCAAGCTTACCCATATGGGTTTCCCAAATCCAAAGTTTAATTCGTAGTCTCCAAACTTGGACAAATCTGAAATCCAGATAACCTTCAGATCAGGGCTATTTGTTTCCTGAGCTGCTTCGAACTCTCGATCAACGAAAATCCATTGTCCAAACTCTCTGTCAGACAATATCCTCGCGAAGTCTTTAATGCCCTTGATATTGGCCTCGCGCATCTTTGAAGCCAGTCCATGAAAATCATATTCTAGGGCATTGCTCTCTATTGGGGTGGACTCGAGGATGGACATGAAAACCCACGTACCGCAAGCATATTTCGACAATGGTGGAACAGTCCTTTCCCGAACGTTGATCGCTTGCCTGATGACCGAGGCTCTTGACTTGCCATGTTTTGCCCTATCAGCTCGCAGAAGAGCCTGGGTTAGCAATGCCGACACCATAACCACCCTGGAGGGCGGGCGTTCGCTTCTCCATTCCGTACTCAAGCTCTCTCGTAGCTTCGATATTGCAAGCTTGTCAAACACAAACCTTCTAGTAATAGAACTTGTGTTGTTGGTTCTCGACATCTCGTGGTGAAGCGGGGGCAGATTCTCAGAGGGGAAGTATGACGCAGAGTCGAAATCTGGGCATATGACTAATCCCCCGTCGGTAGCAGCATTGGCCCAGGCTTTCAGGAATATTGTCTGCGAGTATGTGTCAATAATCCTATGCGAAGAGCATACGCCGATTGCCAGGCCGCCACACTGGAACCTGTTAATCTGGACTGCCAGCATTGGATCCGTAGGCTCATCTGCTGCGCCTACTTCCAGTGGGAGGAGGTCGCTGAGCTGCTCGATTTTCAACCCGGCGCCGATGAGTTGATTGAGTTGGCAGTCGACTTCTGCTACCGAGTACTCACCACCCTCATCATTGCAGTCAACATGAAGTTTTTCCTTGTTGTATCTTCCTGCTAGTGGGTAAAAAAGGGGTAAGACTTGAGCCAATGATTCTTCTAAACAGATACTTTTTCCTTGAACAGAATCATATGGATAGTAGAGGATGCGAATCAAATTCATTGGTGGGTTGCGTTGATCTAGTAGAGATATCTTGTAAGTGCGGAGATGTGAGGGAGTCGGCTTGCATGGTTTTATCAGTTTTCGACTCACGACACGGACCTTCATGGTTGTTTCTTGTTTGGAACTCCGAGATTGCCTGTGTGAAAACTTCATTAAGCAAAAATTAACAAAAACTGTTATTGATGTAAAGAAGAATAGTTGCAAGTCTTTGTATTGGATTTATAATTATATAAAAAATAATAATAATAAAAGTTGCATTTTAAGAAGAGAATATATATATATATATATAGAGAGAGAGAGAGAGAGAGGGAGAGAGGGAAAGAGAGAACTGGTCACCTGAAAACCAATGGTAAGAAGACTGCAGTGGCTGTTTGGAAGCTCCAGGGAGCTGATTTACGAAGGTGTTGTGTGGAAGGGGCTGGCCAAAAACTTTTATCACAAAAGAATATTAAAACATTCCATTTGGACAACCCTGATATAATTTTGTTTCAACTCCCACATGGCTTTATATTATGTTTGAAATATTGTAATGATTATATAAACAAATAATTTATGGAGATTTGATTTGATTTGGTTGATAAGCCATTTATTGTCATAAATTAATCTTAAACTATATTTTATTTCATCTAATACTAATTCATCATGATAATGCCAATCTCAAGTTTAATTTATTTGATTCTCCAAACTCTGAAACCCAATTTGAAAGAAAAGAGGTACTGTAGGTGTTCGGGACTTTCCGACCACCTTTAACAATTATAAGTAATATCAGAGAAGGTAGACAATTATAATGTAATTAGTTGTTATCCACGAGTTTTCGGTATTCACTAACTTTTGCTTGTGAATTTGATTGCTATTGGAGAAGGGTAGACAGTGGAAGGGAGGGATCGGTCATATGTTTTGTTAAGTTTATTTAAAAGATTATATGTGTTTTTATATTTTATAACATATTTTTTGAGTTTATAATATAGAATATATCTTATTTTATCTTTCTATACTTTTATTTAATTTTATTTAATTTTTTATATTTTTAATTATCTCACTTTACTATCATATATCTATAGTCTTACTTTACCCCTGTTCACTAACTCTAATTAAATGCCTCAAATCTCTTGTTTTATTTTTTCTATTCTATTTTGTATACTGCTCTTTAGATGTATGATAGATGTCTATGAGATAAATATTTGTTGTTAATTATTTGAACATGATTTATCTCATAAATACGTGTTATAAATCCAAATATTAGAATACAAATAGAACATGAGAAATGGAATAAAAGATTCAAAGCCTAATTAGCACTATTTTTAATCATTTAAAATGCCAAATTAATTTTATCTCTAACAAACATACATTAGGCAAGTGCTGTGTGTAGGAAGACAATGTCTAGCTTATGTGTCATCCTCTTTGGACGGAATTTCTATATTTATCATATAGCCAAGCCTAAACGAATATGCAGTAAAAAAATTTTTTGCTTAATATGAATTATAGTAAATCATAGTTTTTTATTATGTAATAGACAAGAAGTTTCCACCATAAGGATAATGTTAAATTAATTTTTGAGAGGAATATGGTTTCACTGGTTTCTCTAAAATTCCAGTATACAAATATGCTGCCATTCTCAGATGTTACTCAATTACTACATTTTAATAGAAAAAGTAGCAGTCTCATTCTTTGACTCATGAAACTGACTTTGAACATGGGGGCATGTCGCCTATTGCTCCTCACGGTTTCCTCAACCAAATATGCATATAAATCTGGCCTAATTCACAAGCTAAAACACTCCCATTAATAAATGAAGTAGAGAAACATAAATCAAGAAAAAACATCGGCATTTTTTCTGCACAGAACTAGTTGATTGGGCCGTGGAGAATTGTTACCCATCTAAGACAACCAGTGTTATGTTCAAGTTACCAAACAACCTTTAACTAAATTAATTTAATTCACCCAATAACTATCAACTGGATTAGTTCAATTCACAAAAAAAAAGAAAAAAAAAAAAAAAGGACCTGCTAAGTTTAATATGAAGTAGACATAGTTCAATCTAAAAACCAGTGCTAAGCTAATTTTGAAAACATCAAATTTATTTGTTGACAGAGCTTTGATTGAAAAGTATGTCTCCAAACCTTGTGGATCTTTTTATTACCTGAAACATCAAAGTTTATGTTATGCAATCATCAAGCAAAATAACAGTAGTACAATAACAAATTTTAGTACTTAGCCTTTATTAATTGTGAATGAACTTTTTCTGCACCAATCAACTACTCACACTTGAGCTGAGCTCTTTCCAGAATCATTTCCACTTGGGATGACTCTTGCAGTGCTTCCTCTTCCTCTAGCTCTTTAAACCCATGTCGTTGTTGCAGGCTCTCGAGTAAAGAACTGTCTATTTGGACCTACTGGATTTCCATGCCCCACAATTTTTCTTCCTCCACCTTAATACCTCTTCCTCCTCTACTAGCTGTAGCAATATTGGTATTATATTATCCTGCAGGAACATGTATATTTGGACATATGCACTCTATTTTTACAAAAAAAAAATGATTTATATTGAAAAAAAAAGTAATTCAAAAATAATTTTTTATCAAAATGATGCAAAATCAATCTCATAATTTAATTGGTTAAACTTACAAAGGGACGTGACCTTTTGAACTTGTAAAATTTCACCATAGTTTTGCACAATGGACCAACCGTAAACACTGGTTTGGGCCATTCCTATTTACGATTTGCCGATTTATTTTCTGATGGCCCCTCATTTTTGTGTCTAATTGTTTAGAATTTGATAATTTAATTATATAAGCTTTTACTTATCAAAAAATAATAATAATAAAAAGAAAAAACTCCAGTTCTACGAAATTGCGGTTGTTTAATATTGTTTTAGCGTGTATATGTATGCATACATACATACATATGTAAATGTGTTCCTCCATATGGTATTCTAATTTTTTTAAAAAATATTTATTGCATTCATGTCCATATATCTAAATGTGCATTATAATGGATTTATAATTTTGGGACAGAGGGGATACAACTTACCTCTATTGAAATACATAAAATATATGAAAAATTTATGCAATGAAATATTATAAATATAATTATTTAATAATTCATTTTTGTTAGAAGTTGAATTGGTCTAGCATCGTCAACACTAAATTGACATAGTGTATATATGGATTGGACATCATCTTTCCGTAAGCTAGCTTTGGGGATAAGTTTTACCCAAATTTATTTATCATGATAGTTTGCAGGTAATGGTAGGTTTAGACCCCAACCCATTTACATGACACGTGTTCGAAGTTGAATTTGTTTCACATTTGAATTTGTACCATATTGTTAATTTGTTGGACTGTTATAGCATGTCGATTGAATATTCTCTTCCCTTAAGCTAGTTTTTAGGATGTGTTTTACCCTAATCCAAATATTTATTTTCATATTTTTTTAATAAATTACAACTCTTAGTTGTACCCAAGCCCAAATATCTACTTTCATATTTCTGTAATAAATTACAACTCCCAATTCTACCCAAACCTAAATTTATGATATATTTCAGCAATAAATTGCAACTCCTGCAAACCCTGGTTTTTTTGGTAAAATATTATAATTTATTAAAATACCGTATAATGACAGGGGATCACCAAATTATGGCAAAGCATTAGTTATAATAATGCTTTCAATAAATTTTTTTCCAACTTGAAAGCATTACTTCAAGTAACGCTTTCAAATTCTTAACTTTTTTTCTTTAATTTATATATATATATTCATGATACGCCAATTGTGTATATTTATAATTTATTCATATTATGTGTATTTAGTATTCTATGTAATTATAATATTATACATGTAAATATAAAAGTTAGATTTTTAAATAAAAATTAAACAACAATTTAAAAAATTATTATATAAATGAATGGAGTAATAAAATTAAATATATTATGTACAATAATCAGTAATATCTGCTAGTATCACAACCACGTGGTCGCCTATTTCTATGCCCTCTAGCAATCTCTCCCCTATTCTGTGCAACAGTATCAAAATACTGTGATATCTCATCAGTTTACGAATTATTATCTACATATGTATTATGATAACTCGATGAAGAAGTATCATGGATATGATCTCGATACATTTATATCACTGGAGAGAATGGAACATGAGAGATATTAAACTCTGGACGTGATACATTTTCAGGCATCAATCCCAAGTCAAGATTAAGTTGTATCTGTGAGTACGTATATACTGTCGGATCATAAGGAGTGAAAGGAAAATAGTCCTCTGATACTGGGACTGACCTATAAATATCATCAGAAGAGACAGGCAATGTAGAAGGCCCGGCTACATCTGCTGCTGGAGGACAGTGATATGATGTTGAAGCGTGACCGGTGAAATGAGGTATCTGAGTCCGACTGGTGATATCACCCTCTACTGAGCTACTGGACCTCTTAGTACAACTCCTCCTTCTTCTATTTGTCGTAGTTTATGTATCATTTGGTGGTTGTGGTTGCTCCGAGGGTATTTGCGAAGGTAAATCTTGACTGACGAGGAGGTTGCGGCCTGCTCACCAACAGAAATATATCACTCAAATAATGAATTAGTTGCAGTAAAATCCTCAAGAGGCCTCATTCGAGCACTTATACTAAGAGATGTCAACTGATCAGTCTAAAATATATATAAAAATCACAATATAAATATATATGATATAAAAGAACTCAAAAATATAAATATATCAAATATCAATTTACGTACCAAAAATTGCATCAAAGATGTATCCCCAACTTGGTAGCCTATAGTCTGAACTCTATTGGCAAGCGATATAAGACGATGTGTAACTCTGTCATACCACTCATCATATCATCATCTCTAGTGACTGTATCTCTAATAAGTGGTCTACGCACAATAGTCTCAAATCTTCTAATACATGCGCTAATGTACTGTATGTGATGAGCTTCCTAGTCAAATCCTATATACCCCCTACAGTCAAATCTATGCAAATCTGTGTCACGATCCTGTGGAAATGGAGGGATGTTTTGTATCATCCCAAACTGTCGAAGAAACCTCTCAGGATGGTGCATCTCAACTCGCGCATAGAAGGTTAATGGACATGTGGACGTCCAAAGTTGGGGACTACGATATGGTGGGAACTCAATAATGTATTGAGAAGTCATATCATATGGCTGACAAATGAACTGCAAAAAAGAAAAAAATAGATATTAATAATATATTGCGAGTGATAGCAAATAAAATTTCATTATAAGTTTGTTGACCTGGTGTGGCATCATAGCATCAAACATCTCTCAAAAGAAGCGCACAGAATATCGAGTAGTATGACCATAAGTTATCGCCGTATTCCACCTGTAATTATTTATTTACATTAACATAATAAAAAAATAAATATACAAAAAAGTAATAATTAAATTTTTTTACCGCGCACCATAGGGAGGATTAGGAAGTACATGCTCTAAATCTACACATGGTTCTAGAACAACGGGTGTAATGAGCATTATCCTAGATCACGCCCAAATCTGAAAGAATTGAAATTCACATCAATACAAAATATGATAAAGATGTATTAAATTATAAGATAAAAATGTATTAATTTTACCTGTAATAATTGTAATACACCAACTGTACCCACTAACTTTATCAACATTCTCAAATTTTGACAGATAAAATAACGGGATTGAATTTCCTGATGAATCAGGACACATAACACCACCAAATAACATGAATGCACATGCACAGGCGTACTAGTGTACATGCTCCTCATCACTGTATTCAGTCAAAGGATGCTGTCTCATATGTTATGTGAGGGCGCTGGTATATAGACGTGCCCCCCTAAAATGCTTGGGCCCAGGATGAAATCCTAAAGTAACCCCACAGTACTGCACCCACTGTGGTATAGACATCTCGTGATCTACACTTGTGACTGGACGGACATCAATGCGCCATCTCTCCACCAAAGCGGTAATCAAGTAAAAATTAGTAATGAAACGTTCATATCTATACACACCATAAAATCCCATATGATGTAATATAGTAAGCACGCATGCATGCGGGTGCACTTGATCAAATAGCTGCCAAAAAGAACTGTCAGCCCGTCTCCAATGTAATATCTCATCAATCATCCCTGTCATCACAATCTCGGATCTATGCTATGACTGCATAGATAACAAACTCAGATCACGTGGCCCATATACTTGTGTCAAATCCATCCTGCAAGTTAGAATATTTTATATTAATGAAATCATGAAAGTAATAATAAACATATGACATGATTAAACTTACTCATTCTGGATTAACCATTTACTTTTTCTATGTTTTAATCAGTCTCAAATATTAACAAAAGGAACATTTCTGTCTTTAACCATTCTTTTGTTAATCTTATATTTAATTAGTCAAAAAGAAGATTTCGACATGCACAATCTTAATTTTTTGTTGCAAAATATGCAATCATTTAATTTTGTAAAATTCTTATTATAGAAGTAGGTGAAAGTTTCATAGCCTATAAAAAACAATTACAAATGTAACAACCTCCACTAAGAAGATAATTTCAGAAAAAATGCACAAAGTTTCTAAATAATATTGCATTTTACTGTGCTAACATGAATCTTGATTCTTGTGCGAAGTTAACCTAGAGTTCAAAAGGGAGTAGACCATTTAAATTTATCAATATGGTTTGAAACATTATTACATACCATCAATGTCTAGCCTAAATTCATAATTGTGATTTTCAAATAATTATTTTCTTAAATTAATTTAATCAACATATTTATTAACTATATTTTGGTGAATAAATATTATATTTATCTATTTTAAAATAATAATATATTTTATTTATTTATTTATTTATATTTATTTATTAATTAGTTAATTTTCAAACCCCTATTTCTTATTTTATTCACTATCTACAATTATTAATAATTAATTAAAATATTATATTTCAGAATAAAATTAAAATTTTAATATATATTTTTTAATAGAAAAACTTTTGATGTACATTTTATTTTTGTGATGTACCTACAGAGTATTATTTTTAATTGTTATTGGTGTTTTAACTAGTCACAGCATGAATAAATTGTTAATATAACATATTATCAAATCAAACAAAACAAGGATTAATAAAAAAAATTATTGTTATCTCTCTAATATTTAAATTAACAACAAAATAATTTCTAACATCTTAACTTCAAAATATTATGCATACTCAATTAAATAATTTTAAAAAACTAATACTTAAAAACCTAATTTAAAAATGATAATATTAAAACAATAATAATTACCTTTTTAATTTGGTCGTTGTCGCTGTCATCGCCGTCGTGTCACTACTATCGTCGTTGCCGCCACCTTATTGGAATGCTTGGTTTGTGAAGAAAGAAAATTAGAACAAAAGTTTGAAATAAGAAGAAGACGAAGATGAAGAAAGAAAGTTGGAAGAAGAGAAATAGTTAAAAATGAGAAGAAGAAGAATGAGTGAAGAAGAAAAAGACAAACCATGAACCGCGTGAAAAAAAAGCTGTTAAAACAATTCATAATACAACAAAATTTCAAAAAAAAAAAATATTTTACAACAAGAAAAGCGTTATCGTGTATAACTCCTTCTTTTCAAATCCAGTCAACCTTTTATTGATTGATGTCTATATTAATTGGCAGATTCTACATATATACATTAATTAATTGGCAGATTCTACATTTTCAAAGAAAGCGTTACTAGGGGTAACACTTTCATTTCTTTGTAAATCATTAATTGGCATATTCTGGAAAGTATCCGGGGGTAACGCTTTTTCTATAAATCATTAATTGGCAGATTCTGCATGTCTGCATTAATTGGCAGATGGGTAAATCCGGTCAACCATACATTGATTGATGGTTGCAGATTCTTTTGAAAAAAAAAATTACAAAGAAGGCATTACTGAGGGTAATGTTTTTTACAGATTCTGTTGGAAGCGTTACCAAAGCGTTATGTAACGCTTTCTTTGCAAGTATTTTCCTAATTAAAAAATAAATAAATGAAAGCGTCATCTATAATAACACTTTGCCATAAATCCCTACACCCAAAATATTTTATGATATTTTAATAATTATTTTATTAAATTATAATAATTTGTCAAAAACCCTCCAAACCCCACCCCCCACCCCTAAGCCCAAATATTTATTTTCATATTTCTGTAATAAATTACAACTCTCAGTTCTACCCAAACCCAAATTTATTACATATTTCTGTAATAAATTACAACTCCCAATTCTACCCAAACCCAAATTTATGGCATTTTTTTTCTTTTTTTTTTGTTAAAAAGAACATTATTTTTTAAAATTAACAAAAAAAAAATATCAAAAGAGATTGCACTCTAAAATCTTCTTAGTTGTCCAAAAAAATTAAGTACCTTAATTGATAGGAAAATTATAAGATATACATATTTAGTATTAATTGAATCAATCGGAATATGAAAAAAAAAATAATTAATTCCTTCAAAAACTTTTCTTTCACCATTCATGGTTTAATATAAGCTACACTCCATGAATTGTACATAAAAATTTTTGTATGATTGTTAAGTGTTCATTTCTTATAAAATAAAATATTTATTAATTATCCACATATTCAATTTATTATTGATCAAATGTTGCACATCTCAAAACCCACCATTCATTTAGTCCTTAAATATATTATTCATCACAACTAGGGATGACAATGAGGCGGGTTTCAACAGTATTAACAAGTTTGGGTTGGGTCCTAGGTTTTCCATTTTCAAACCCAACCCGACTCGACTCATTTAATTTTTCTATTTTAAAACAATGTATTATATATTTATAATAAAAATAATTCATTTTAAAAAAAATTAATAGTATTATTTTTAAAAAATATAATTTTTAATATTTTTTAAATTATAAACTGAGCCAATCTAATCAATGGATTTACTCACTAAATTTGGGCTGAGATGAGTATAAGTTTGGATTCTTATAGTTTTTAATGGATCAGATGATGAGTCCAAACAGTCTCAACTCATATCTGACCCATTATCATCCCTAATCACACCAAACTCATGAGCTACCACTATTGTTAAATTGACCGTTTCACTTTAAAGTTTAAAAATCAAATAACCACTTTGTACCATTCTTTTATATACATGCAATTTAGCCATAATCATTGGCTTGGCTGTCAATTCTATTAGGGTGGCATCCAAATCAAATGATACATTCATTTAATTTGACAACAATAAAATTATAAAATGAACGGAGAAAATAAATGACACAAGCATTTACGTAGTTTAACTAATAACAAGTATATGTTTATGGACAAAGAGCGATTATACTACAATAAAAATAACAATTGAGAGTTATAAAGAATTAAAAAAAATATTTTCTAATTAGACCAATACCGCAAGATAGTAAACCCACACCTTACAAAGAGAATTCCCTTACAATCCTCTCAAGTGTCTCTCTCTTAACTTTCTCTCTAATTTAGCTCTCTCCCAAATTATGTGTCTCAGCAGAACAAATGAAAGCATATACTTATAGAATTGGACTCCTTCGGCAAAGAAATTTCACCGCCTTATATATGTTGTTTGCCTCATGAATCATCCAGTTAAATCTAAGTTAGAACAAAGCAACATTTGGCAACTCTGATTCATTTAATATAAGGTAGACGTGGCTTCTCAAAAACCATGCAAATCTTGTAAGGTAGACGTGGCCTTGAAAACCATGCAAATCTTTTCCTTTCACCTTAAGTTTTAAACAAAACATTCTGCCAATGCATTTATCCAATGAAACGCAAGCAAAAAATGGTAGCATATATCATCACTTACGTGACCATAAAAATTCCCATTATGAATTAATCCTTCAATGCAAGAAGAGAAGCACGTGACAAGGCAAATACCAATTGTATTGATGGACACTAAAATTCAAGATACAATTTAACAAATCTCCACCTTAACTTGAATTTATTTATTTTAAAATAGTAGTCTCGTTCCATCTTCATCAAAATAATTTAATTATCGATAACACCAATTAAGTCCAAGCAATGCAAACTTGACCTTTGGAAGAAGCTTAACTAACAAATCTGATTCTCATGTGTAGAAATCTTTTTTACTGAGATATCAATCTACACAATAATATTACAAATAAAATGATACTTAATATCAATATACTTAGTTCTTTTGTGAAATATCTAAGTTTTAGTTTAATGAATAACACTTTAACTATCACAAAAAATAGTGGTCACGTCAGAACAAGAACTTAGCTCCCCAACAAGCCTTTTAGACAAATTCCTTCTTTAATCACCTATATTGCTGCAAAGTACTCAGCCTCTGTCGTAGATAACACAACCATAGGTTGCAAAGAGGCTATCCAACCAACTGCACTTCCTCCAAGAGTGAATGCATAGTCGGTGAGTGATCTTCTTTTATCAAGATCACCTCCATAATCAAAATCAATGAAACCAACTGGAGAACTGCTACTCCAGCCAAACTCGAGACAAGCTTCTAAAGTACTATGCCAATATCTCAAAATCCATTTCACAGCATACCAGTGTATCTTCCTGAGATAAAACTTATCTACTAACCACACTAACAACATGTATAATATTTAGACGCATACAAATTATAGCATGCATAATACTACCAATTGTATTGGAGTAGCGAACTCAAGTTATGTACCTTTTTTCTTCATCTGACTTTGGTGATATAGAAGACAATTTGAAATGCAGCGAAGATAACGATTTATCTATAACTATTCTAAGTCAAATACAATTTTTCCTATTTTCTATCTCTTATGATTTCCATGCCAAGGATCTTCTTTGCTTTGCACTAAGATCCTTCACCTCGAGCTCTTTCTTCAACTGCTTATTGTTGGGAACAACGGAAGCAAATGGGACTCGGAATTTAATTTATTAGGAGTTACCAAATCACACCAATAAAATGATAATAAATATTCTACATATAGAAAATAATGCACACAGAGATTTACGTAGTTTAGCAAATCTGCCTATATTGACAAGAGTTTCGGTTCTGTCGGTACAAAATACATACTTGAGTTTAATACTCAAACTCAATAAAATAAATTTTTTGTACAACCACTTTCAATTTAAACTCAAACTCAATAAAATAAATTTCTTGTACAACCACTTTCAAAAGATACCAGGAACACTCTTCAACCCCTTCTTCAAGAGAGAAAACTCATAAGTGTTTCCCGCACCCCTTACAATTTCTCTCACATAGTGTCTACGCTTGCTATCCACGAGTGACACACTCACTCCTCTCTTGGGTGCAGGGTGTTCACATTTTCTCTCCTCTATGTGGTACCCAAATGGAAGAAGTAACACACTATTTACAGGCATGATAATCCATAAGCTTGAAGCACAGTGACCGCCAATACATTTAATCTGCTCCACCAATTTGCAAGGGCACCAACACACTATATATAGGCATGATAATCCATAAGCTTGAAGCACAGTGACCGCCAATACATTTAATCTGCTCCACCAATTTGCAAGGGAGTGATGCACCTGCTTTGGGAACTAAGGTCACGTTTGGTTTTCTTTTCAAAAGTATCTTTCTAATTTTTTACTATTGAAAACATTGAAATTATGTATATTTTTATCACATCTAATTAAAAATACTCCATTTTACTTTTCTCATTTTTCCACTAAAAATATTTCTCAACCTTATAGTTTCAGTTTTTAATTATATATTTTAAATTTTCAATCATATATTACACCATTGGGACCACTATCATCTATATTTACATAATATATAAACTATTTTCACTCACCACTACCAATTTTATCTATTTAGGATACTTTATTTTCAAACAACATCATTTTTATGCACCCACGTTTACATATCATCATATTTAATTATCATATCTAAATTAAATATTCAAAATGAGCATTACTACTATCCATTACATCTAATTAATATATTATTATTTTCAAATACCATCATTTTAATAAGACCCACTATTAACTTAACACTTTATTAAATTATCATATCTAAATCAAATATTCAAAATGGACACAACCTAAAATACCAAAAGTACACTTAACCAAAATATTTTTATTTTTCAAAACTATATAATTTCAGTACCAAATTATTCATCCAAACATATTTCGATTTTTTGCGCAAAATCCAATACAAAACTTAAAACTCATTGAAATACTGAAAACTGGAAATGGCTCCGGAAAGAAAACCCAACGTCCCCTAAAAGGCTAAAACCTTAATGAGTGTTCATGTTTCCAGAGCAAAACAAGAATAGGCCTTGTCATGAATGATGTGGGCAACTTGAAACCACATAATTAAACTCCAACATTATAATCTCGCTAGCAACTTACCTGCCCACTTCTTTCATTTGATTAACTCCTTGAAGGCTAAGAAATCAACAAGTCACTTCCTTTAACAAACTCTGTGAAACTCCACCATGGAAGCCACACACAGATTACAACCAGCTCACAACATAGCCTTGCTACCTCCTCCAGGGTTTTTAGGTCACCTAATTCCTTTCATTGAACTTGCCAAGAAACTTGTTTTCCAACACGACTGCACTGTCACACTCATCATCCCAGATGATGGTACCCCCATGAAACCTCAAAAATCCCTTCTTCAAAGCATTCCGACCACAATCAGCCCCGTTTTTCTCCCTCCAGTGTTGACAGACGACCTCCCGGAGCACGTAAACGCCGAAGTTCTGCTGCCAATCCGCATAATCCGATCACTTCCAGCTCTCCGTGATACGTTGTCTTCGCTGCGGGAGTTGGGAACACCAGCTGCTGCTCTTGTGGTGGATTATTTCGCTCCCTATGCCATTGATGTAGCAAGAGAATTCGGAATCCCAGCCTACATCTTCCACGTTGCATCAGCCAATGAATTGTCACTCTCCATGGATTTGCCTAAGCTGGATGAGTCTTGCACATCGCAGTACAGAGATTTGCCAGATCCAATCAAGTTGCCGGGTTCTATAGTATTAAGCCCAGAGGATTTCCCTGATTCAATGAAAGACAGGAAAAGTGAAGTTCACAAATGGATTCTCGATCTATGCAAGAAGAAACTTTTAGCCGACGGCATCCTTGTCAATAGCTTCCTGGAATTGGAATTAGAAGCTTTCCAGGATTTAGAACTACGCCGTCCTGGTATCCCCCCTGTTTATCCTGTCGGGCCGCTCATCCGGACAGGCCTGGAAACTGAATCAGATCAAAGGTCAGAGTGTCTGAAATGGCTGAATAATCAGCCACCTGAATCCGTGCTATTTGTTTCCTTTGGCAGTGGAGGGACTTTATCTGTGGATCAATTCAATGAATTAGCTTTAGGCCTGGAAATGAGTGAGCAGAGGTTTCTTTGGGTGGTGAGAAGCCCTCAAGAAAACGTAGCCGCCGCCTACTTAAACACTTCAAGCATTGTGAAGGATCCTTTGGATTTTCTACCAGAAGGGTTCTTGGAAAGGACTAATGGCAGGGGCTTAGTGGTGGCCTCATGGGCTCCTCAAATTCAAGTGTTGAGCCACATCTCGACAGGCGGATTTGTGACCCATTGTGGGTGGAATTCGATATTGGAAAGCGTTGTTTTCGGCGTGCCTTTGATCGCATGGCCGCTTTGCTTCGAGCACAAAATGAACGCTGTATTCTTGACAGATGGACTGAAGGCTTCAATAAGAGTTAAAGAAAATGAAAATGGGGTTGTGGAGAGAGGCCATGTTTCAGAGCTGGTGAAACAACTGATGGAAGGTGAAGAAGGAAAGCAAATTCGAAACAGGATGATGGATGTTAAGATTGCTGCTGGAGATGTTCTGAGACAAGAGGGATCTTCTACACAGGCACTTGCTCAGGTTGTCCAGAAATGGATCAATGGAAAGTGAAAATTCAAAATCCCTTTCTTTTTTCCTTGTTTGTACTTTTTGGAAACGACATTGAATAAAGTTTGATTTGATATTGATAAAGGGATAATTACATAAACATTCTTGATATTTAATTTATTTTAATTATAGGTAGATCTTCCTCAATATGAGAGAGTATATAATTTTAAAATTTTGTGTCACGTTAAAATTTTTAGATCTCAAGAAAAGTTAGGTTAAATTGAATAGATTTTAGGAGGGATTTTTGTATAATAGGACAAACATTTGATGAAGTTCTTGTGAATTTGGATAAATTTCAAGGGAGATTTTTGTAAAGTTGAACAAATCTTAACTGTGTCAAATTTGTTATTTTTACATAATAATGATGTTTTAATTTTTATTAAAAAAAATTGCTGGCATAGACTTCCTTTTTTCTATTTTTTATTTTTTGTTGCGGAGATCAACGATTGGGGTTGCAGATGACAATAAATGTTAGGATAGATAATTGTAATTATAGAAACTTGAAACAGTTTCTAATAATTAAATTAAATTATTTAACTATTAGTATTAATGGAGGTGGACGTAATTTCAAAGTCTACTTACATCTAATACCTCGATCTACATTTTCATTTATTGAATTTTGTTAATGCAATCCTTCTTAATTTTGGTGGTCATAGCTTTTTAATAGATAATAGATCGAGTGTAGGTGTACCTTTATAATTAATTTTCTTATATCTATTGGATTAGTTGTTTTAACCCATGGACAATGGCTTTCTTTGATTTGAATCACCTATATTTTCCTACTATTTTTCTTTGCATTTGATCACAGTACAAATCTTAGGCCACCATTGCTCTTTCGCTACACTCTCTCTCGTGTTTTATGTTTCAAAATCTATGATCCAAAAAACCTTAATTTTCGTGACTGGGTTTCGCGCGCCACAAACCTTTGGTTACCCAATCCAGTCAAGACTGTTTTTCTTGAGTTTTGTATTTCAACATGCATAACATAAAAACCCTAGTTATTATTATTCATTTTTCACACAACAAACCCTAGACCGTTCCCACCCCCTGGATGCTCTCTATAGTGTTATGTGTTTCAAGATATATATTACAAAAAAACCCTAATTATTGCCACTGAAATTTTTTCATAAGAAACCATTATCTCACTTTACACTCTATATTTTTAAAAAATAATCAAATTACTTACTTTTAAAATATTTTAATATTAATATATTTGTTTTTAACATTATTCCAATGAAATTTTGATAATTCATGACAATTATTATTAATATTTTACATATTTAATAAAATATTATTTGAGAGTATATTATATATTTTTTTATATTTATTAGTAGAAAGTAAAATTATTAACTAATAAAAAATATTATATGTATGAAATTGAATAGGAACTAAGTTAATACAAAAATTGTTATTAAATTTAAGTACAATAATATCTCAAAATTAAATTTATTATTAAGTATTAATTAATTAAATTAAAATGTTAATTATAATATAAATATAAGTTTAATAATTTTAAAATATTATAAAATAATTTTACTATTAATTATAGGTAATGATAATTTAATTACTTTTTAAAAGTATAAATTAATAATGTGAGATAACGTAAGGCTGAGAGGGATAAAGTGGGTATGTATGTTTACGCATACCGTATTTTTTCCAGACGTGAGTATGCTTAAACCCGAATCTTTTGCCCTTTTGTTCTGATCACCTTAAAACGCCCCCGCGAGTGTTTTCTCTCTATTTTTTTAAGCTCCCTAGATTTTTCAGTCTGTGTACACACGCAGTTGTTTTAATTTCTGCAGCAGAGACTCTCGAAATTCGTATTTTTGTGGTATTTTTTTGGTGCCTCGAGTGAAAGATCATTTAGTTGGTGAGTTTCTAGTGATTTTTAAGGTAGATTGTGTGGGTGTGTGTATATTTGCAGTGATTCGTGGTTTTTCTTTTTGATTAGAGATGGCGTGTCTGCTCTTATTTCGATGAAAGATGTGAACCCTTTAAGTTTTAATGTTTATTTGTTTATTGTTGTCATGTATTGTAACTTTTTTATTTGGTTTGGTTCAAGGTATGTTGAGGGTAATGTTTCTGCCTTGTTGAGAAAAAGTTTTGTTTTGTAAAGAAAATGTCTGGATGCATTGTTAAAACTGTCTTTTTGGTTTAAGGGTGCTTTTGAGTTTTATTGAGCTGGATTTAGAACCTAAAGATATTTGACGTCTCTTGTGATTTGAAGGGCCTTGTGTCTGGTTATTTCATCTTTTTTTTTTGGAAGGAGGGAGGGTGGGGTACCTTATTTTGATGATAATTCCAGTGTTTACTTGTACTTTGTGCATTTGAAGATTATTCATTAGTTTTGTTCTATGCAGAGCCTATTAAATGTTAAAATTTCAACACATTGGTCATCTATATCATCAGTTTCATTATCCTAGAGGCTCTAAAATTTGTTAAATTGCAGCACATTCGTCATCCAGTCCAGTCCAGTCCAAAGGTGCAGGCGGATTTAATCAGTTCAGTTAGCCCAGTCAGAATTTTACGTCAGATGGTTAATGCTTGAAGTATGAAATCCAATTCCCTCTTCAGATATTCTGAAACCGACTGAACAAAGTGAAGTTGAGAGACATTATTGCATAGAAATTTAATTTGAATGCATGCACACACAGAACAAGAAGAAGAAGAAAGCTACAACCATTTATTTTCACATGAGGTTGCATATAATATATAGGGGTTTGCTCTAATTTGGTTTCTACACAGCAAGTGTGCTGACAATCTTGTTCATTTTCCTGGAAATAATGTCATCTCTGTTTCATTGGTTTTCGATCTGTGGATTTTGGTAACACATATCTGTGTTTTTGTTTTTGTTTTTGTTTTTTATGACCTTTTTGATTTATTAGAATAGGGCAGATGAATGGCTGGGTTCATGTGTTTTTTTCCCATAATTGGATATTGATTTGTGTCGTAATATTTGCGATTTGATTTTATTTCTTTTTGATAAATGGAGGATCTTCAGTTTTTGCTGTTAGGGCTTTGCTTCATTGAATTTTCGGTGCTTTGTTTCCGTTTCTACGATTCTGCAGCGCTGAATTGTGGTGTGGATTGCTTTATTTCTTACCTACTTGATTTTTTTGTGTACTTATATGGTAATTTTCACACTTGATGAATGCTTTTTGTGTCAGAAAATGTTGAAAGGGTTATGAAAGTTTGAAATTTGTGCATTAATGGCTGCATTTCATGAGTGTGGTGTTCGTTGGTTCAGTGGCTGACATAATCACTGTATTTGGTGAATAAGATGGTGTTTCTTCTCACAAGATAACTATTTTAGTTAATTTTGTAAGTCTGCTGAATTTTAAGAGTTTGGAATTAATGGTTTTATTCCTAGATTTTAACTGTTTGTCCTGCAGGAGTTCGGTTTTACTAATGTTGACTCTAGTTTATGCATACATACATACATATATATATGTGTATATATTTATGTTTATAATGTGTGTGTTAAGCTTCCCATTTCTCAAATGAATGTGAGTTATTGTTTCTGAAAATGTTCCTATGGTAATTTGTGATTTTCTTGATGGACAGTGATAGTGTTAATATATATATGGGTTGGATTCACGTTCAAGGTGTCTCCTGATATACGTTCATGGTCAGTTTCATTGATGTATAACTTTTCTGAAAGTGTATAACAGTGATTTTTTTCTTTTTCTTATTTTTTTTTAGCACCGCACTGCCACTCAACTATACTCACAGCTCCTTGTTTACTCAGTTTTGTGAAGAAATTTGTTTCTAAAATTCATGCAAGCCTTCAGTCAACGTAGTTTGTAATTTTTTACTTGAAAATTATCTGAAATGTGGTAAGGAGTTACATTGTGTGGATACAATACTCAAAATATTCTGTAATTATTAATTGTTTGCTTCAGTTTATTTGTTCTTCTTTATCATAGTTGAATAACTTTTTGAAAAGGCATGTTTATTGCATTATTCTAGGAACTCATTTTCTGCATTGCCAAATTAAAACTGAAACTTTTTATCCATGTTTTGGATGCCATGGGTAATCTTCCAAAGCATGCTTGAACATTTTTATTTCTGAGTTTAGCTTGATAGTTCTTCACTCTTCGTGTTAGGAAGGCACCATTGAGATATGAGAACAGCACTGATCTCTGTTTGTAGTTGTTTGTGGTTGGTGACTCTTGTTGCATGATTGATGGTTATCAGAATTCTGCCCACGGAGGTATGAAGCAAGAGAGCAGAAGACTTTTAAGAAGGTATTATATTCTTGTTTGTACTATGCTTTTCTCTTTTTTGATTCTCTCCAAGTGTTACTGATTCTACTAGGAATCTTCCAGAGGATTGAGTTGACGGAATATGTTATGTTGGTTGTTTAAAATCAAACTCACAATACATTATATCTTTTGAGCTATTCACTTCCATTTATTGATGTCCGTTAATTATAAGTGACGTTTCAACCCAAAAAGTATAAAAAAATGATGTGCTTTTACATGAATTAACTTATGTAAGGTTAAAATAAGAAAAATATGAAGCACATTCAAGTATTATTGAAATTAACTTGCCCATAAATCCCTAGACAATGTTTGAAGAGAAAACTAAATGGCAAAATGGGTTGCCCAATTCAATACATCGTAACTGATCTTAATTGCGTCGTCCGGTTGACCATAAATATCAAAACAGATAGCATAACATAGTATGAGTGGATGGGAGATTTGGTAAATGGTAATTATAAAAATAAAGGTGTGTCATACATTGGTGCATGTCTTTGTGCTTGTGTGGAGGGAGGAGAGAGAGTGCAAGAGAAATAACAAGGTGGGTGATGCTGCAGATGTTGAGATGAATAAAGCTGGAACTCAATCTGATCCAAAGAGTAATAATGTAAATTAAAGGTGTGACATTAATGAGGGCTATAAAAGAGACTGATGGAAATGAGCCAGATCAGATCTAAGAACAAAATAAAATCTGTTTCTTTTCATGGCTTTTCATCGGAGTTTGGGAAAAGCCATGTTGAGAATTGGTACAGAATTAGAAGGATAGAAAAGAAAAGTGAGAAAAATTGCTTATTAACAATTGGGAATGAGGCAAGTGGAAGAACATAAGTCCGACATTCAGCTAATAGAAGTGGTATAAAAATCGATGATGCAGTTGCCCTCAGTTTCAGTTGATGGGATTGGGCATTTCGTTTTCTGCATTTTCTGTTTCTCTTCATCCATTTGTTAGGGGCGTTTGAGGAAATTTATTAGCATTCAGCCATATGAGCTAATTTATAAAATTTAGGGCCACTTGGTTAACTTCAATACAATTTATTCATGTCAAGAATGACAAATTTTCACCGGGTTTTTGGACTGAAGTGTCATGATCCTATGTTATCATTGAGTGGCGTCAACATTATGGAAATGAATGACGAAAATGATATTGCAAATGTCAGTTTGATTTTCAACTACAGATTGAACATTAATATTCGGTATGTGGTTAGCATGTAAACCAAGTTAAGTAAATCTTCTGTTTTCCCTATAATTAAGTTTCAACCTTGATTTATAGCTCAATATATTTTAAACATAAGGGCCATTTGCCTGTCGAATTCAAATTGGACTTGGGTTAAAAACATTGGGGTGGTGTCATTGTAGAGTGTTATAAGTGTTTTAATCATCCTAGTTGATATCTGTTTCAACATTGCGATCGATTTTGAATGTTTAAAATGACGTCCTTCGTTTACTTGTATAGGATAATATGAGAGATATTTTCTAACTTGCATGTTTATTTTATATCTTTTTGATTATATGCAGTCACATTTAAGTTTTTTCTTAATCGCTTTGTTTACTAAAAAGAAAATGTGAGGAACATTGGTTTTCACCAGTTTCACTTTTTACATTTACTCTAAATAGTTAAATGTTAGTATGTTCCATACGAAAGGAGTTTAAAATTTTAAATATTTATCCTTTGATCTTATTTTAAATGAAAAAAATATTAATCTAAATTTTGTTCCTTTATTATGCGTTGAATTCATAATAAATTATAGCGAATTTTAACAAATCAATTCTGACAAACCTAATTTTGTTTTCGAAAAAATATTCTACGCAGAGAATCTGGATGGTAAATTCGAAATTTAACGAGATGGAAACTTCTCGCGACTGCAAGAGTTGCAGGAAGAGAACTCTGGTACCTGACGATGTAACGGGCAATATGGTCTGCAGATCATGCGGCGTTGTTCAAGATTTCGACAATTTTCAGGCGCATATTGGTGGCATCACTGGCGCGGCTGGTACTTATGTTCGTGTTGGCACTGCTGGCAGTGGCAGTGTTCACAATTACAAGGAAAAGAAAATTTTTGAAGCCCAGAAATTGATTGAGGATTTTATGTTCAAACTAGGGCTCTCGGGTTCAAAATCTCACGAGGTTAAGCTTTTGGTTGAGAAAATCACTAATGCAGAATATGGCCAAGGGAAGTGGTTTCCAGTTTTTGTTGCAGCTTGTGCTTATGTTGTGATGAGAAAGGATCAGAAGACGTTGCCAATTGTCGAAGTGGCGGATTTAGTTGGCTGTGATGTTTATGAATTAGGTCGGATGATTAGTCGGGTTGTTGATTTTATTGATTTGAAGTTGCCAGAGTTTGATATTGTGAATTCTTTTGAACATGCGATGAAGAGTTGCCCAAGTTTTGGCAAGGTATCGGAGGATGTGGTTTGGAGAATGTTGCAGCAAGGGATGTTTTTGGTGCAGTGTTTGATCAAGTGGTCTGTGACCACGGGAAGGAAGCCTATACCCGTGGTGGCTGCGGTCTTGGTTTTTGTTGGGGAGTTGAATGAACTACATGTAACCATTGAAGATATGGCAAAGGAATTGCATGTGGCTGTTGCTACGTGTAGACGGAGGTATAAGGAACTTTTGGAGGTGCTTGTGAAAGTTGCGCGAGTTTTGCCTTGGGGAAAAGATGTGACGGTGAAGAATATTTTGAAGAATGCTCCTTTTGTGATTCAATACATGGAGATGAAGTCGATGACAAAGTGTGGTGGGAAAAGACCGAGCTTTGAGCATGTCCAGTGTGATATGGAAGGATTGGTTGGAGACTGTTTGAGCAAAGAGATTGGATATGGATTTGATAGTTATACAATGGAAGATTATAGCTCCCAGTATTTTGAAGTGGACCACTTGTCGAATTCGAACAGTGATTATCCAGATAAATTCCAGATTTCTCCTGAATCATTGACCCTGATTTATGCTAATGTCTTGGATGAAATTTCTTTAGTGAAGGCCACTGCAGAGATTGGTTTAGAGAATAGAAGGAAAAGGCCAAAAACTTTCGACCTTCAAGCATGTACAGATTGGTGGAAAGGCAAATCAGATTTGAGCAAAAAGCTTTTACTAAAGCAGATTTTGGAGAAGGATGTGGGATTGGATGCTATGCCTCCATCTTTTGATAAGGCATGCTCAGCTAAGGAACAGAGGCGAGAAAAGATAAAAGCTGCCAAGCTGCGTATTCAGAGGATTATGCATCCTAGAATTGCTGGGTCTGGATATATCAAGGATTTTTGCGTCTTTAAGCCTGAAAAATCTGAGAAGAAGAGAAAGAAAACACAAGTGGATATTGAGTGGGAAGATCTCATTATTGAAACTCTCCTCCTCCATAATGTAAAAGAGGAGGAGATAGAGAAAGGGCATTACAATGTTTTGTTGGCTTTGCATGTATTTGACCATGGAGTTGCATGAGAGTTGCAGTGATGTTTGTAATGGAATACATAGATATCGGGCTGGCAGAAGTATCTGTTTACCTAAAACTTTTACAAGCAGAAAAGGTTAATTGTATTCTTCGTCATCCCTGTAAGCTTATAGCTATTGGATAAGGTTGTTAGATAATCAATTTATTACGTACGAATAGGAATATCTTCAAAGAGATCTGTTCTCTGCAAATACCTTTTCTAGTTCTATTGATCTGCTTGCATTGGCTTGTATGTTTTTTACTACTGCTGCTATTGTCAAGTGGGTAGTAAAAGGATGTGGAAATCTTGAAGGTGCTCTATTTGGTAAGCTTGAGACAGAAAGTTGAACCAAATTAATTGTCGTAGTGCCTATGGTGTTCTTCTTTCTAACTCTTCCAAATTTTCTTTTACATTTTTAAGTTTGAATCTTTACATCAATTCCCCTTTTCTTCCTTTTCCCCTTTTTTGGTTTTTTTCCTTCATGTTTAGTTTCCCACAATTTGTGGGAAGATTTCCACTTAAATATTTCTATAACTAATCTACTTTTCTTCCATTCTTGTTTATTTTTCTTCGTGCTTAATTTCCCATGGTTCGTGGAATAATTTAACTTAAATTTTGGTACTTCAATTAGAAACCAATCATCTTCTTGTTTTTGTTCATGGAATCTTGGCAAGTTATTCATATTTAGATAATCTTGTTCATGGAATCTTGGCGAGGTATTAATATTCTTGTACTGAAAATACAAGATTTCTTGCCCTATTCATACACCTTGATGATATGAATCATTTAAAAAAATTCTTTGTACTGAAAATACAAGATTTCTTATCCTATTCGCATACCTTGACGATATGAATCATTTAAAAATAAGCGCATTTCTGAAAATGACTTGTAAGTTTTATTATGAATTCTAAGGTTTTGATTGAAGAATTGGTACAACGGGTGCCTAAGGATTAATTATTAAGGTCACATTCAATTTTGCTGTATTTTTCTAACCGGAGGATTGTAGTGTGGATGTGGGGATTTTTGAGATTAGGGTTCAATTAGGCATCGAATTGGAGGAATGAGGCAGAGGACTTTATTTTATTTTATTTTAATTTTGTGGTTTTAACATGTTGTGCTTGATAAGCACTTGTGTATTTTCCCTCCAAAATGCAAACCGGCAGATCACCAGTGGCAAAATCCCCAATTTAGTGGTCACGTATCCTAGTAATCGTTGAAAATTAAATAGATCAACATGTAATATTTTTTTTTCTCTTTTTTTAGTAGAGGAGTGATAATTATGTTAAGATAATAATTAATAATTAATTTAATATACTCATTATTAATCAGCCAAGTATAATAAAAAATAAGAAAAATAAGATAATACGTTTGAATAAGTGACACCAATACACACTGATAATGAAATTTGAACCAAAAACCTGATTATCCTCAAAATTGACTATCCTGATATCACTGTTTATTTATCATATTGAAATTTTTATTTGTTGACATATAATCAATCGTGTAATCCATCCCATTTTAAAATATTCAGTTTGATTGAACATGAAGCTTTACATGAGAATCGTAAAACAAAAGTTTTGTGTATGGGGAAATCTGTAACCCCAAAAAAATATAAGTGATTAATACAAACTGTATTTTTTCTTCCAATGGGGAAATTTATCAGCAGCAAAATTCAACACGTTGAAGAAATCATTTGATTGGTCATTTCTCAACCGCCAAGCCAAAACCCACGAGCCAAGAAGTTACGATAACAAAATAACCTAATTTAGATACCATACGATGATTGCTGTTTTTTTTTCTCTCTACGCTGACACGTTCGTTTTTTTTTTTTTTTGAGTATTTAATTAAAGCAACCAGTTCATTATTTTCTTACTTCAGATCACTAATAGCTTTTGAGCATCTCTTCTCAGTAGCTTTCTCTCTTCCCTGCGTCTCTTATATCTGATCAAGAAAATCAGATTCTTGTAGTGTTCTTTTTTATTACATTGAAGATGATGACAATGGCAAAAGAAGATGAGTGCATCGAGTTTGAGTTTCTGATGGCCATATTTTCAAAAGAATCATGGCTGCGAGTTTCTTTCTTGGGCATTCTTGGAAGCATCTGATATGGATCCAACTGGGAATCATCATGTTTTGTTCTCGCTGCGAATCTGCCTTACCGTTACTTCATTGGCCATGACATCCCACAACCCATCACAAGCCCATGAATATCAAGAATTAATCTTCTTCTGTTGGGCATGGCTTGTGATGGTTTGTGGGATGTAATGACCAATCAAAGTATGATGATGATCGATAGTTTTGGGCGACAGTGCTTGAAAAAAGCGCATGCAATAGATCGTAATACAGCAGACAATGTCGAGCCCTGGAAGAAGACGAGTCCATCCAGCTTCTTGGGATTGAGCAGCGGCTCGATTTGTGTGGTTTTTGATGATCTTGGAGATTTTGATGTGTGGTCATTTCTCAAGAATCATGGTAATGTAATTCTTTCTTGGACCATCTGATATGGGATCATGAGCTTATATAATTCTTGGAGATTTTCATTAATTCTTGCAAGCATCTGATATGGGATAAAGCTGCGTGATTCATATGGAACAACTTTCAATTACAGTCAATTTGGGATCATCATGGTTTGCTACTCTCTGCGAATCTGCCTTGCCCTTTCTTCCTTGGCCATTACATCCCATAACCCATCACAAGCTCATGATCAAGAACTCATCTTCATCTGTCAGCATGGTTTGTAATGGTTTATGGGATGCGATGACCAATCCAAGAAGCGGCCAGGTTGGTTCACGACGAGTAAGCAAAGCATGAAGATCAGTGTTCCACGTTTGGATTCTGTGGCTTCTCTGAAGAGGCAAATAACTAGCTTAGGATTCTGTAAATGGCTAATTTTAAATCTTTTTTTTTGGAAAATTTCCTCTGCTGTGTTTACATTCTGCATTGCATCCTTTTTTTCTTTCTTCTTCTTCTTATTATTTTTTTGGCCCTTTACTCACATCAAAATAGGTCAAGATATATGTTTCTTGTTTGTTATTTATTTGTCAAGCAATGTTCTTACATACATACATACATA
>CM033123.1:14192669-14238855 GCA_019321725.1 Paulownia fortunei
GTAATAGAGAGTGCAGTTGAGGAGTCTAATGAAACTCCAAGGAAGAAAGTTGAGAAACCTAAGTTAAAGTTGTTTTCGGATAACCCTCCCCCATATGTGCCTCCTATCCTATTTCCCTAATGCTTCTAGAAACAAAAACTAGATAAGTAATTTTCTAAGTTTTTGGATGTTTTTAAAAAGTTGCACATTAACATTCCTTTTGCAGATACCTTAGAACAAATGCCTAACTATGTAAAAATCATGAAGAAGATCATCTCCAATAAAAGAAAGTTAGAGGAATATGAGATAGTGGCACTTACTGAGGAATACAATGCCATCTTACAAAAAACGTTGCTACCAAAATTGAAAGATCTAGAAAGTTTTACAATTCCTTATACCATTAGAAATTCATTTTTTGATAAAGCTTTATGTGATTTGAGTGCAGGTATAAATCTAATGTCTCTCTCTGTATATTGAAAACTTGGGCTTGGAGAAGCAAAGCCAACCACCATATCTCTGCAACTCGCCGATAGATTTATTAAGTACCCTGGGGGAATAATTGAAGATGTGCTAGTGAAAGTGGACAAGTTCATCTTCTTTGTAGATTTCATCGTATTAGACATGGAGGAAGATCAATATATTCTAATAATTCTTGGTCAACCATTTTTAGCTATGGGAAGAGCTCTTATCGATGTGCAGAAGGGTGAGCTGATTTTGAGAGTTCAAGATGAACAAGTTTCATTCAATATATTCAAGGAGATAAAACATCTAAGTGGAGTTGAGAGTTGCTTATGAGTGGAGATTGTTGATAAATGAATGAAAGTGATTATATCGGATAAACAACCATCTCAGCCCTTAACAACTTGGAATTTTAAACACAAATGATCTTGAAACTTTGGAATTTGTGGACCACACTCAGCTCATTGCTATTCTAGTAACATCACTTTGAGCATTGAAAGTGGTTTGAAAAAAAATGGCAAAAGAGATGTGGCGATTTGTAAAAAACTCCCAGAAAAAAAGAGTAAATAAATATGAGAAAAGAGTGCAATACCCATTGTTCATAAAAAACAAATAAGTTTGGGCATGTATCACTTCAAAAAGAAGAAAAAAAGAAGAAAAAATATATGTGAAAAAAATAGGAGTTTAATGAAGAAAGTGGTGTGACAAATCAAAAGATGAAAGGTTCGTGAAGGTGGGTGACGAAGATGTGGTGGCACTCATCAATAAGGTTCTAAAATAGTTATGTGCTATGAGTAATTTGAGTCACTATATTATCTTTTATCCTACTATTACCTTAGCCATACGTTACAAGCTTTCAAAATCCTAATGATCCTTGATGTTGTGTTAGTCTACATTAGTGCAAAGTGACATGAAAAAAAACAAGCCTATGAAATTCAAAAACACATAAATATGAGATCAATAATTTTATTGAGTTTGCATAAACCAATTTGAGTGGCAAAAATTTAGATGTAATAGGCTAAACACACACACACAGTCAAAGAATTTAAAGAATAGTGAATTTGACACTTGAGTTGAAATCATGCATTTTGATTATATTTTGAGATTCCCTTAAGTTATATACTCACAATGATTTTTGAAGCCCATTTGATTAGTAGGTTTGATTATCACTTATTATTTTACTTGTTTTAATTCTTTCTTTTGTTCGAGAACTAGCAAAATGTTAAGTTTGGGGGTATTTGATGAGTGAATTTTATACTCATTAATTGAGTACCGTTTGCTTAACTTTTTAATTAGTTTTTGAGATTTTTGTGAGTTTTATTGTCATTTTTAGTATTTGTTTTGCAGATTTGAAGGTGAAGGAAGAATGTTACTTGGATGTACTAAAATCTACATTAATCTAATAAAATAAAATCGACCAGGTACAGTAGCTACAACGCCTAGGCGTTGGAGCTACTGGAAAATGGTATCTTTCCAGTGAAGGCAATGCCTAGACACTGCTAGGCGGACTGGTAAGGGTACGTAAAATGGGTATTTTGTCATTTTTAGGGCATCTCCATCTGATTTTTAACATTCCAAGAGCTTCCAAATCAGATTAGGGGAGAAAGGGAAGAGAGGAGAAGAGTGAAAAGAAGCCAAGAGACAATAAGAAGACAAAGAGAGAATTTTTGGAAAAAGGAGAGAATTCTTCCAAGCTTGAGAAAAGACATCTACAAGGAAAGAAAAACTCTTTCTCTTTGAAGTTTGATTTTTATTTTTCTCTTTTCATTTGAATATGTGTATGAATATTGTTAAGATATTTTTCATTTTCATCATGAACTAATTTTTTTTTCTAGAGTTGTGATGTAATCTAATTAGGATGTGTTGAATATATTTATCGATTCAATTCTTGATTTATTTATCAAGTTGAGTTTTTTATATTATTCTTAATGCTTTCAATTAATTGACCACTAATTGAATGATATGCTAATCATATTGACCCGAGAGATGATATATGTATTTAGTTACATGTGTAAAAAATCATAAATTGCATATGAGATATGAATATACTTACGTGATTTGTATAGTCTTGTTAGAGATTCATATAACCTAATAAATTATTGATTATTATAATTCACATAGGAATATAGTGGATTAGCAATTGATGATATTTTCATTAGACCTTGGGAGAAGTTAGTGGATAATTTAGGAATTTTCGATTATCACTTAAGAAATAAATTGAGATTAATGAGATAAATTATTCAATTCGAACTAATTATGATGAAATCATAACCCTAGGTCTTTAAAAATCATTGATATTCATCTTTATTTGATTTTTGTGCATTATTTAAATAGTAATATAAATGTATTTGTATTAATTGCCACTCGCTTTCGTTTGTTTAAATAAAATTAGAGTTGATAAAATTTCAATATTTAGTAATTTAATAGTTCTCGTGGGAACGACAATCTACTCATCATTTTATTACTTATAACGATAACGTGCACTTACATTCACAAAAATTCGCAACATGAAACACATTAGAAAAGTGATTTCTGTGTATATTTAGAGGCAACTAATCCTACTGTATGTTCATAGTTTTTGGAATTACGGAATTAAAGTCATAAAATTAAAATTCATCATTACTTGGGTGGTAATTTGAATATAATATTTTAGTCTTGTAGGTTTGCATTTTTTTAAATCTCACCTTTTATGTGCGTATTTTATAATATAATTCATCATTTACTGACTCAGTTTCAGTGCAATTTAATAAAATTTTTTAAAATTAGAGGAAAAAATCAAAATTTATCCTGAAATTAACCGTAAATTCAAATATTTGAAAATTTTTGGGTTAAATTACATCTCACATATCAAAAAATAGTCAAAAATCCCATCTCAACCACTGCTCACCATTGGCAGCGGATGACGGTGGTGCCCAACATACATAGCTATTCATTCTTGAGCTTGTGAACGTATCGATTCTGAGGGTGATGTTTAATGAGGTTGAAGATTGGTTGACACGCAGAAAATGTGTGGAAATTTTAAAATAATTATAGTTCTCATTAATTTAAAATGACACAAATACATATACATATATAATACATATTCGAGCACTAAATATATATATATATATATATATATCATAGTATCATATCTACACTGTCAATCCCGTGACTAGGAGATTTAGTTGACTTTCCTAACTTAAGCACACTTATTTACTCTTAAAAAACTCATTAAACAATGTAGTTTGACAATTATATCCCTGTTACATATAGATTATTAGAGCAATGTATGATTAACATAGCATGTTTTCCTCTTTCATGGTCATAACATAAGAAGAACTATATGCAGAGCACGACAACGTGTTTTCTCAAAATATTACACTTAAAAAAAATAATTCCTAAACTATTATTATTCCAACTGTACTTCCCATATTACTATTTTTAATGTCACATGTATTGCCTCGTGAACATATATTTATTGGAATTTCTTATTTATTTTCCCATACTTTATAGGTCCACATGAATTTATTAGTTGAAATATATTAAATTAATTAGGAATACATTTATCATAAGGTACAGAAAGATCGTGTGTAACTGAGCAACACCACAACTTTATGCTAATCTTATGTTACTTATTAAGCTTTTTTTATGTATACAATATATTGTGTGAGAAAAATAATTCCAAAAAAAATAAAAAAAATTTTGGAGAACACAATATATATATATGTATATGTATGTATATAATTCAATTTATGTGTATTGACTTGGCAAATATATTGCAAGTCAATACAACCTTCAAAAGAAATAATTTAAATTACACACATATAGTTTTTTTACGCCAAAATAAACACTAAAATAACATTTGAATCCACCATTTTTTCGCAAGAAAATAATCCATCAATTAAAAAATTTAAAACTGATGATCATGGGCCCCAATTTCTCTTTCTCACATTTCTCAGGATGTGAGGCTCGATATATTTGTATTTGCTAGTGAAGTCTAAGTTCAAGTATAAAAAATAGACATTTCAAAAAATTATTAAAATTTTACAAAAAATATGAGTAATAACTAGATTGTCATTTATATTACAAATGTAATGTCCACCTGAATGCAATGCCATGAAGCAGAAAGAAGAGAGGAGTTTATTGTACAAAAAGACATGGAAAATTGCTGACTTATTAAATTCCAAAGATCTGCGATCAAAATCAGTTTAATTCCGAAGGTTCCCTATCAAGGTCATAAGGACAAAAGCAAAGTCAAGTTGCACTAAAGGCAAAAATCAAAATTGTTGAGAAAACCAATTAAAAAGACAAAAAAACCAATGATATCATGAAAGTAATTGGTTGAGAAAGATGTGCAAAGTGTTGTTCAAGTAATTAAGAAGTTTTCAAAATTCTAATGCTCAAATGATGAGATATATTTTCTATATCAAATATATGAGGAAGATTGTGAGAGTCAGTCAATTTTTATTTATAATTAAAAAAACATAAATTTCAAAGAGAAAAGTGTAAATGTGTTGTCTCATTCAAGGCTCGTGGAATAGAGGAAATTCATCCTTTATTTTAATTTGGGGGCAAAGTTGTCTCTTCACATTATTTTTAAATTTTAGCTTTTTTAAAAAAACAATTGCAGCAATAAATTTGATTTTTTCGCAATTCCATTAGTTTGACTAGACTTCCATTGACTAGAGAGGATATTTATAATTTTAAAAATTAATTATTATTTTTTTATAATTAAGTCACACTTTAAGAATAATTTTTATAATTTACTCTAAAAAAAATTATGAAGTATAATTCACTATTATCCCATTTGGGCTAATACATACAATCTCGAAGAAGACTAAGTATAACCTGAATTTCTTACCTAGGACCAATCTGGCTAACCAATACTTTGAACTGTGGTCCCCATAGAAGCACTTGTATAATGTAAATGTTTTCCTTCGAAATTATCAAACAACCTTGCAAGACTTGAAAGCTTTAAAACTGACAGCACATAAAAGAAAAAGAAAACAGATAAAGATCATAAATAGAAGCATATATACCTGCAGGTTACATTTGGACAGCCAGTAATTCGCTCGACTGGCTGGCCATAGACAGGGCATCTAGTCCACTTCCTCTGCTCCAGAAGAAAACCAAATTGGATTTTATTAATATCCCTTTTCAGATGGTTCTCACTGCACCAATACCCGGCATGCCATGGAACCAGAGACGGAGCATGGGACTGGCAGGGTAGGTGCGCCCTCATTAATACCATTTAATATCTAATTTTATTACATATAAACTTAAATTTATAATAAATTTTAGATATAAATTCATGAAAATTTAAGAATTCTGCCACCTATAAATGATAAGTTGTCTTTAAATGATAATTCAATCTTGGCCCTCCAACCTAAAATTTATGGCTCCATCCATGCATGAAACCTGCATAGCAAAAAAGTCTCTTGCTTCTTGGACACGAACACCTCTTTACCTTTCTATCGCACTTGTTAAGGACCAGCTCTGAGCAATCCTGATAAGGGCAGTAACATTTTTTCAAGCCTAAAATAACCGAATTGCAAAGGCAATCACACCATTGTTTGAAAGCTCGGGTGGGATCATCATTTGGCATTTAACATGGTCCAATCGTTTGGTCACAACTCAATTTGTTAAGAAAATGGCCAAATATTTTTTGATAAAAAATGAAGGGTGCCTAATTTAGGCAATTGTTAATTAAGGTGTCTAACCTAATTTCTTACATAATTTCATATCTAAATTTCACAAATCTATATTTTTTAAAGTCTATATAAACCCCCCTAACTCTCATTTGTAAAGTATTCCAAAATTAGAGAATTAGAGAGAATTTGAGAGAAAAGCTTATGAGAAAATTTGTGAAAAAAAATTCTTGTGTGGGTTGTGAGTTGTAAGTGTTGTAAATACTTGTATATTTTCTCCCTTTAGTAAAACGATCTGCAGCAGGTTTGGAGACGTAGGCAAAATTGGCCGAACTCTGTTATCAAATTTGTATGTGTTATTTTTGTTCTCACTAATATGATTTATTGAAAATTTTCATAATTTTCCAACAACTGGTATCAGAACTCTAGGAATAGTCAGAAACACTTCAGAGGAAGTTTGATTCGAGTGGGAGCGATGGCTAAAGATAAGGGAATGTGAAACTCGAGAAATTCGATAGCGCAGATTTTAAGTTTTGGAAAATGCAGATAGAGGATTATCTGTATCAAAAAAGCCTGTATCAACCTCTCTCAGGGAAGAAGCCAGAGGCTATAAAGGAAGAAGACTGGAATCTTCTCAACAGACAAGCCCTTGGAGTCGATTGACGTTATGCCACAATGTTGCTTTCAACATAGCAAAGGAAAAGACCACAACAGGTCTTATGGCGACTCTCTCCAGTATGTATAAGAAGCCATCGACCTTAAACAAAGTTCACTTGATGAGGCGTTTGTTTAATTTTCGAATGGCAGAACGCACATCGGTAACTCAACATCTCAATAAACTTAACATAGTCATAACCCAATTGAGTTTAGTTGGAATTGAATTCGATGAAGAAGTACAAGCATTGATACTTTTGTCTTTTCTACCAGAAAGCTGGAATGCTACTGTCATGGCTGTGAGTAGCTCGTTGGGAAATAATAAGTTAAAATTTGATGATGTTCGTGATCTGGTTCTCAGTGAAGAGATCCGACGAGAGAGTCAGGTGAATCATCAACCTCTTCAATTTTGCATACAGAGTCAAGAGAAAGAAATTCAACCAAAGAGAATAGACGTGGCAGATCGAACTATCGAGGTAGATCAAAGGTCAAGAGGTCTAAATCCAAGAATTCCAGTAATTCTCATAGTTCTAAAACCATTGAGTGTTGGAACTACAGGAAGAACGAACACTACAAAAATTAATGCAAGAATGCACCAAAGGACCAGGAGGCGAAGGCAGAGGTAAATGTTACTTCCACCTCAAGAGAAGATGATGTGCTGATATGCTCTTTAGAGAGCAAGGAGGAGTTTTAGGTGTTAGACTGTGGATCATCATTCCATGCTATTTCACAAAAAGAATTATTCGAGAAGTATGCCCCTAGAAACCTTGGAAAGGTATATCTTGGTGATAATCAGCTATGTACTATTGTTGGCAAAGGTGTAATGAAAATTAAGTTGAATGGGTTTGTTTGGGAGCTGAAGGATATCAGACATATCCCTGACCTGAGAAAGAACTTAATCTCAGTAGGGCAGTTAGCTAGCGAATGCTACAATACAGTTTTCTATGGTGATGATTGGAAAATTTCAAAAGGCATAATGAAGGTTGCTCGAAGTAAGAAGAGTGGTACTCTTTACATGACAGCAGATGCACAATATTCGATTGTAGTTGCAGCAGATAATGAAACTCCAAATCTATGGCACCAGAGGCTAGGCCACATGAGTGAAAAGGGAATGAAGATTATGCACTCGAAGGGAAAACTTTCATTTCTATAGTTTGTTGAAATAGACATGTGCGAAGATTGCATACTTGGAAATCAGAAGAGGGTCAGTTTTCAAACAAGTAGCAGAACCCCAAAGAAGGAAAGATTAGAGTTCATTCACTCTGATGTTTGGGGATCAATGACTGTCTCATCCATTGGTGGGAAATAGTATTTCGTGACTTTCATCGATGATCACTCTCGGAAGGTATGGGCTTATTTTCTAAAATATAAATTTGAGGTGTTTGAGGCTTTTAGGAGATGAAAAGCTATGATTGAAAATTTGACAGATTTAAAGATTAAAAAGCTCAGAATCGACAATAGATGTGAATATGAAGACACCAAATTCAAGAAGTTCTACTATGAGCACGGGATTAGAATGGAGAAAATCGTATCGAGTACACCTCAACACAATGGTGTAGTTGAGCGTATGAATCGAATGTTGACAAAAAGATTCAGAAGCATTCATATACAGTCAGGTCTACCAAAATAGTTATGGGCAGAAGTAGTCAACACAGCAGCTTACTTGATCAATCGAGTCCCATCGGCTTCATTGGAGCACAAAAATACCAGAGGAGGTATGGAGCGGAAAAGAGGTAAAATTATCACATCTAAAAGTTTTTGGTTGTGTAGTATATGAGCATATTAGTGATCAAGGCAAGAATAAGCTTGATCCCAAATTCAAAAAATACACTCTTATCGGCTATAGCGAGGATGAGTTTGACTACCATATTTGGGATGATGAAAATAAGAAGGTGATCCATAGTAGAGATATGATTTTCGACAAAAGGGTGATGTACAAAGACATGCATAAAACAAACTCCAACAACTCAGTACAGAGTGAGCCAGTATTTGTAGATATAAATGCCGATGATGTCCCAGATAGTCCCATGACGGAGCCGATTGCAGTAAGTCCTCAACTAGAGAAAATCGTTGGACAGAGCAATGCACAGCAGTCCAACACACCGCAGCCTCCTACTCCATCTCATGTATTGAGAACCGCATTCCTTCATGGAGACTTAGATGAGGAGATACACATGTACTAGCCAGAAGGTTTCTTAAGAGAAAAGAAGAACATGGTGTGCAGACTTAAGAAAAGTTTGTATAGCCTGAAATAAGCCCAAAGGCAGTGGTACAGGAAATTTGACGGCTTCATGCACAAGAAAAGTTTCCATAAGTGCAACGCTGACCACTGTTGCTACTTTAAGAGATATAGCTCAAGCTATATCATTTTACTACTATATGTTGATAACATATTGGTAGTAGGTTCAAATATGGATAATATCAGAAGGTTGAAGCAGCAATTGTCAAAAGAGTTTGATATGAAGGACTTTGGTCCAACAAAGAAGATTTTGGGAATGCAAATGACAAGAGATAGACAGAGAGGGTACTTGCAGTTATCTCAGGTAGAGTACATCAATCATATTTTATAGAGATTCAACATGGACGATGCCAAGCTAGTCAGCACACCCTTGACTAGTCATTTTCACCTATCCAAGGATTAGTCCCCTCAAACGGAGGAAGAAAGAGAATTCATGGCTAAAGTTCTTTATGCCTCAACCATTGGAAGTTTGAAGTACGCAATGCTATGTACGAGACCAGACATTGGCCATGCAGTGGGAGTTGATAGCACGTTGTGTCAAATCTAGAAAAACCTCATTGGGAGGCAGTTAAGTGGATTTTGAGGTATCTACGAGGTACCGTAAAGAAATGTTTGTACTTTAGAAAATGAGAGTTAAAAGTACAAGGCTATATAGACGCAGATTTTTGAGGTAAAGTTGATCACCGAAAAAGCACCACCGGTTATATATTCACTGTTGGAATTACAACTATTAGTTGGATGTCGCAGTTACCAAAAATTGTCACTCTATCCACTACAGAAGCTGAGTATGTAGCAGTAATTGAAGCTAATAAAGAGATGATATGGCTTCAAGGTTTGTTAATTGAATTGAGATTCAAATAGAAAAAGAATGCTCTACACAGTGATAGTCACTTGGCGAAGAATTCAATATTTCATTCAAAAACCAAGCATATTGGACTTTGTTATCACTTTATCAGATCTTTATTGGAAGATGAGGTGCTAATATTGGAGAATATCCAATGAAGCAAGAATCCAACATATATGTTCACAAAGACGGTGGCTATCGACAAACTGAAGTTGTGTTCAACTTCAGTTGGCCTGCAAGAGTAACAAGACTGAAAAGATTTGCTGCATAGATCGAGGTATGAAGACAAATTAAAATCAGTCTTCAAGTGGGAGATTGTTAAGAAAATGGTAAAACATTTTTGGTAAAAAATGAAGGGTGCCTAATTTAGGAAATTGTCAATTAAATCTAAGCTAATTTCTTTTCTAATCTCTCACCTAAATTTCATCAACCCATATTTTTTGAAGCCTATATAAACCACCTACCTCTCATTTGTAGAGCATCTTAAAATTAGAGAATTAGAGAGTGTTTGAGAGAAAAGTTTAAGAGAAAACTTGTGAAAGAATTTTGTGAAGAAAAATTATTGTGTGGGTTGTGAATTGTAATTGTTGTAAACACTTGTATATTTTCTCCCTTTAGTAAAATAATTTGCAGCAGGTCTGGAGACGTAGGCACAATTAACTGAACTCTATTATTAAATTTGTGTATGTTATTTTTATTCTCACCAATCTGATTTATCGAGAATTTTCATAATTTCCCAACATAATTCAGGGCAGTTTATGGTGGCTATATTATCTTCAACCTTTCCCTAGATGTGACTGGCTATTGTCGAGTTAGTTTTATACCAATATTTCATATGCCTTTTGATTAACATTTGGTCTATTTTCAAGTATTTATATTAATTTATATTGTCTAATTCATTCTCCCACGTAACCAAGCTAGGAGAGTTTTACATCCTACTCAAAACTAAGAGGGGGTAGCCAACAAAAAGAATGAAACCCCGAAAGGGCCCAATAAGACTTCCTTTCAAGGAATAAAGAAAGGAATAGACTGATATTCTAACTCTCGACCTTCTCTGACTCAAACCTTTTAAAGCACTCATTTGGTCAACAAGGGGAAAAACCCCTCGATAGAAGGAGTGAGACTATACCCTTATCTATGAAAGATCTCTCTATAGTCCAAGGTGAAAAGCGAGGTAGGTTAGGAAGTTAGTCTAAAGCACTTCAAGTGCGTTCATCAACAGCTAGGGCTGGGTGGTTTTGCTAGAATAGGCAATAATGAGATCATTGTTTTAGTAAATGATGCAGAAAAGAGTAGTGATACTGATCCACAAGAAGCTCAGCAAACTATCTTCTGCTTCTGGTAAATCAAAAGGTAATCTCTCACACTCGACTAGAGAAGAAATTAGAAAAATAATAAACCCTATAGGTTGACGCCACAAATTCCATCCCCTTCTATCAAAAGCAGACCCGGTAACATTAGAGATGATTAAGTGCGTGCCACACTATGACATCCAATAGCAGAGACATAAATCAAGCCCGTCTAAAATGTGGATGGAGAATCCTGCAATTCGTCGTCCCCTTCATTCCATCCAGCCTCCTGTTCTGAAAGCTTGAACCCAATTCCTACAGTGATGAATATGAGCGCAATTGAAATTCCTGAGGAGTTATACATATACATCTAGTTTCTCCACTATTAAGTCGAGCTACTTTGTTCTTTCTCCCTTGCACCAGCATTCTCTTTTGTTAGGGAAGAATAGAATAGAGGGTCAGGGCAATAGGTCCTCGTGGTGCTTACACTTTTCACTTATCGAAGTTCTGTTCAAAAACCTCGTTTGCACGCCCCTCCACTAAAATAGGCTGGAATGCCTGTATGCCCAATTTATGCAGAGTGGGTGCTCTATTTAGCAATACAGGATGCCTCTGCATAACTTCCTGATCCTTAGAAGGAAGGTCCTCAAAGCCTCTTCATTCCAATGATCATGATGAAGAATCCAATAGCTCCTCTATGCTTCGCGCCTGTGGCATTTTCGCCGAACGGTCTTTGCCAGTAGTGCCATCCAATAGTCCTATTGTCAGGCTTTCATAAATTCCTCTAGAAGTCATGTCGGATGAACCAAATCCTTATTGAATTTGATTATTCCATTTGAAGGATGGGATGATGAAAAAACTCTTTCAAAGATGGAAAGTGGAATTCCTATTGCCACCCGAGGAGGAAATTGGAATCTAAATTCATGTATAAAGGTAAGGTACTTTCCTCGACATACGAAAAGAAAATCCAAGGCAATAATGAGTCAAGCTAGTATTTGCAGTGAATCATCCCGTTAAGTAGTCATGCATTATGCGCGATCTGGCACTTTAGGAGATTGGGCGATAAGACCATCTGGAGGTAAGGGAGAAGGAGGCTGAATTGGGTGAAGAAACTTCTGAGATAGGAATCCATGAACAGGATCTATACATCTCGATCGAAAAAGAATCAACAGAAAAAGAAAGAATCGGAATTGATTGATATTCCAAATGGGTTAGGAAATAAGTAAAAAAAAACTTGATCTCAGTGTTCACTTGAGTGTCAACACTTCTCGCATTTTAGTTTAAGGCGAGACTTTCCTTTTTGGAATCATATGATCTCGGAGATGGGTATCTTATTCAATTAGAGAGACCCGCCTGCAACTCAAAAGTTGTCCACTTTCTTTAGCAAGTTATTCAGTCTCAGTTTGGCTGTCATCGATAGTCAATCGTCCATTTGATGTTGGTAACTTTTAGTAAGGCGGATTGGTGGAAAGTAGTACTACACTAGGTAGGCTTTAGTGCTTTACTGTAATAAGGGAATCCACGCATCAAAGGACCTTTCCCCACAGTGGTATGGAGTAGGAGTAGGACGTAGCATTAGGTTATCCAACCAATTAGGAAAGAATCAATAGATTCCTTTTTGGGAGCGATTCATCCTTCCCGAACGCAGCATACAACTCTCCGTTCCAAGCCCTTTTGGCTACATGCCTGGTGATGTTTATAGATGAAGATCTAGTTTCTTGATTTGACGATGAGCAAAATTTGTTGTTTAAATTTTGTGGGTAATGACAAAAGGAGAAGAAAATGGAAAGAAACACAAAACTTGATTAAATTTTAGAAGAACCCTCGTTATAGTGCTATTGTGGGCAATGTTCGTATTTCAATCCTAAATCTTTTCTCAAATATAATTTTGACTTGTTATGAACCATTAGAAGGCCAAAAGATATATCTATAACTTCTATATTCATCACAAAACCCATTTATTTCTATTTCAATGAGAAAAATTGGGTTAAAGAGTCTACACTTGATTAAAACTTTCTAGTATGATATATTTTGGTATTGTGGCCATAACTCTTTCCAAATATTTCATATAGAGTTGATTCAAGTGGTTATGGAAAGATAAGACATAGTGCTACAATTCCTTAGAAGACACCAAAAGCTAATTAATCCTAAAAAAAGGTAAAAAATGAGTTGCAAAGGGCTGAACACTATCAGAGAAAAAGGAAACTGCAGCACCGATGCCTAGACGACAAAGAAAACAAAGAGCACGATGACTAGGTGCCAAAACAGGGCGCTTAGGCACCGAGAACAGAGAGAACAGTGCCTAGGCGCCACCAGTCAGCGCCCAGGCGCAGAAAAATGGAAAAGTAAGCTCAAAATGGAATTTTTGCCCTATTTATGGCATCTCACATCTAATTTTAAGGATTTCAAAAGCCTCCAAAAAGAAAATCAGATAGAGAGGAAGGAGAGAAGAGAGAACAAGCCAAGAAAAGAAAAAAAAAGAGAAGATAGAAGATTGTGAGAAAACAAGAAAAGACAAGAAAAAATAATTTGGGGAAGAGCAGAAAAATTCTTCCAAGCTTGAGATATGAAATCTACAAGGAAAGAAAAGCTCATCCTCTTTGAAGTTTGATTTTTATTTTTTTCTTTCACGTTGAATATGTGTATGAATAATGTTGAGATATCTTTCATTGTCACCATGAACTAATTTCTTTTTCTAGGATTGTGATGTAATCTAATTAGGATGTGTTGAATACTTTTACCAATTTAATTTTTGATTTATTTATCAAGTTGAATTTTCTACATTATTCTTAATGTTTCAATTACTTGGCCACTAATTGAATAATTTATTAATCATATTGACCCGAGAGGTGATATATGTATCTAGTTTTATATGTAGAAAATTATAAATTGCATGTGAGATAGGAGTATACTTACATGGTTTGTGTAGTCTTGTGGGAGATTCATAGAACCTAATGAATTATTGAATGTTGTAATTCACATAGAAATATAGTGGGTTAACAATTGATGATATTTTCATTAGACCTTGGGAGAGGCTAGTAGATAATTTAGAGATTCTCAACTATCACTTGTTTAAATAAATTAAGATTGATAAGATAAATTAGTCAATTCAAATTAATTATGATAAAATCATAACCCTAGGTCTTTATAATCATTGATATTCGTTTTTATTCAATTTTTGCGCATTATTTTTAAGAGTAATTTAAATTCATTTGCATTAATTGTCATTCACTTTTATTTGTTCAAATAAAAATTGAATTGACATAATTTTGGTATTTAGTAACTCAATAGTCCTCATGGGAACGATAAATTATTCATACTATTGGCCAACTGCATACGACATGATAAATCAAGTTTCAACTCATGCCTTTAGAACGAATCGAGTAGATGCCATTAATGCATTAGATGCTCAAGTAGAAATAATTTCAAAATAAATGGAGAAATATTTTGTAGCAAATGCTAATCATTCACCATTCAATGTACGTGAGTCATATGATGGTTTTCATGCAAGTACACAATACCAAGAGATCAATCAATTTGTACCACCATACATCAAGCATGTTGAATATGGGTGAAATTACAACCAGTTGCAAAATTATCCTTTTTCTAACACTTATAATTAGGGATGGCCAAATCATTCTATTGCTTCATGGAGAAATGATGAGAATATGATGTGGCATACACCTAGTTACCCACCATTAGAGAAGAAGCGAAGCCTTGAAGAAACATTAGCTTACTTCGAACGTACTATCGACTGAATCTTGTTATGACCTGAACCTAGTAATCCATCACTAGAGAGGGTTTTTCTTGATGAAGCAATGGCTCGATTAGCAAACACTCAGAGCTAATTCATGTTGGAAGCTACACTTGATGTCCAAAATCCATCATCACACTTTCAAAACTCAGAGATCCAAATTGTGAGATGGATAACGTATTTTCAACAAGACATCAAGGCAATTTACCTTACAAACCCAAGGTAAATGGAGAGGGCGAAGAACATTGTGATGTTAATTTGCTAAGTGATGAAGATATTAAAACTATCTTATGGATTGAAAAGTTGATGAAGGATGAACAAAATGTATTAACACAAATACCTCTAGGAGAGAAAAGAGAAGAACATGGTGATGTTAATTTGCTGAGCGATGAAGAGATTGAAACTATTTTGTGGATTCAAAATCTGATCAAAGGTGAACAAGAGGTATCAACACAAATACCTGTAGTCGAGAATAGAGAAGACCAAGAAAATGTTCAACCAACCCCTTCTCAAGAGCCATCACGGGAAGTTTCTTATCCTCATCTTATACAAAATAACAAGTCTATGTCAAATGTTGTTGAGGATGATACGGGGATCTCATTGAACAAGTATGAAGTGGAGGATTACGAATTGGTAGACTTCTCATTAAAGCATTATATGGTGGGAAATAAAGGTCAATTTGAGGATGTTGACAAATCTATCTATTTAGATTTCATCATTCCTCATATTGAAAATGATAGAAATATCTCTCTTACATAAGGACAACTATTATTGGTCATCGGGCATACACTCAACAATGTAAAAGAGGCACTTGATCCCATGCTAGAGTATGCTCACTACGCTTATCTTTGGGAATCACCTACACTTCTAGAGTATACAAAGACATGGCATGATAAATACTTATTTTTGGATCCCATTTGAGAAAGAAAGAAGTCCGACTGAAAACTATAAATCAAACGTTTCTTAGGAGGCAACCCAAGTGTTTTAAATTTTCTTTTATTTTTATTATTTAGTTGTTTAATATTTATTTTTTAGTTTAGTTTGATAATTTTTTATTTTCTTTCATTTCAGGATCCAACTCAAGTTTGGGGGAGGATTTATAAGATAAGGAGTGATATGCCACCAACTAATGAATGCATGATCATCAATGTTCTTGAAGAAGAAGATGATGAAGTTGATGCGAACTAATACTATTCAGGGAAGTTTTCTATGTCTTATCTTGTTTTATTTAAAATTGAGGACAATGTTAGTTCTATGTTTGGGGGTGAATATATGTGCTTCATTTGATTTTGTTTGTTTATAATTTTTGGAAATTGATGAATGTTGTACTTATGTATGTGCTTGACTCTTGTGGTAATTTTTACCTTTCTTGTAATCCTTTGGTATATTGAGCACAGAGTTTTGAACATTTAGATTTTCTGCATACTTAGAAAAAGTTTATGTGAACTTGATACTTTTTTTTTGCGATCTCGTATAAAACCAGAACTTGTTTGATTGTCATTCGAAGCGAAATCCTAGGCTACATAACTTTTTTTTTAATGATAAAATGATGAGTAGATTATTGTTCCTACGAAAACTATTGAGTTACTAAATACTGAAATTTTGTCAATTTAAATTTTATTTGAACAAACAAAAGCGAGTGACACTTAATGCAAATGAATTTAAATAACTCTTAAAAATAATGCACAAAAATAGAATACAAATGAATATCAATTATTATAAAAATCTAGGGTTATGATTTCATCATAATTAGTTCGAATTGACTAATTTATATCATCAATCTCAATTTATTTCTCAAGTAATAGTCAAGCATTCCTAAATTATCCATTAGCCTCTCCCAATGTCTAATAAAAATATCATCAATTGCTAACACACTATATTTTTATGTGAATTCCAATAATCAATAATTCATTAGGTTCTATGGATCTCCCAAAAGACTACACAAACTATGTAAGTATATTCCTATATTACATGCAATTTATGATTTTCTACACATAGAACTAGACACATATATCACCTTCCAGGTCAATATGATTATCAAATCATTCAATTAGTGACCAAGTAATTGAAAGCATTAAGAACAATGTAGAAACTCAACTTGATAAATAAATTGAGAATTAAATTGATAAAAATATTCAGCACATCCTAATTAGATTACATCACAACCCCTATAAAAAGAAATTAGTTCATGGTGACAATGAAAGATATCTCAACAATATTCATACACATATTCAAAGTGAAAGAGGAAAATAAAAATCAAACTTCAAAGAGGATGAGCTTTTTTTTCCTTGTAGATTTCTTATCTCAAGCTTGGAAGAATTTCTCTCCTCTTCCCCAAAATTCTTTCTACTTGTCTTTTCCTTGTTTTCTCACAACCATCTATCTTTTTTTTTTTTTTTCTTTTCTTAGTTTGTTCTCTCTTCTTTCCTCCCTCTCTATCTGATTTTCTTTTTGGAGGCTTTTAGAATCCTTAAAATTGGATGTGAGATGCCTTAAATAGGGAAAAAATCCCATTTTGACCCTACTTTTCTACTTTTTAGTATCTAGGCGCCATGCTCTCTATTTTCTTTGGCGCCTAGGTGCCATTGCTGCAGTTTTCCTCTTTCTTGATAATGCTGGTTCCAGGCAAATCTCACATGTGAAAGTTGAGGCAGCAGTGGTTTCTTTTGAATCTTTCTCTAGTTTGTTCCACATGATGCTTATAAGGCTTTGAATTTCCAAAATAACGTTATAGCTATTAATTCATAAAACTTTGAATTTTTTTATCCATTAACCTCTGTTTGTTTCCATTGAAAATATTTATTCACTTGTTTGTTTGTATCAAATCTTTTTATTTTCTATTCAAATTCTTGGTAACATATAGAGGAACCACACCAATCCATTTCGAACTTTGTGAACTGAGCTCTCTTCATTATCCTTCCTCTTGTCCTACATTATGTTTAGGGCTATCTCCTTCCTTAGCCTCGAGTGAGGCCCTAAAATAAAATGAAAGTTTAAGGTAGTTGAGCGTCTTCGTGCTGATCATTTTGACTAACTCTATTAATTGTTGTCCTTGATGAGTTGTTTGAGCTATTGCTTTATAGTTTAAATTTCAGGAAAATGCTGAAATTTTGTTATCAAATCATGGAAAGTCTAAAAAGTCTTAAGTTCTTTTTGAAACAAGACGAGTTTTGCCTTTGTAAATTTGATAAGCCGAAAACAGGATGAAAAATTTTATGACCTAAAACTTTTATATGGCTATTTTTTATATTGAATATTGAGACAAAATATTTGCTTTGCGTTTTTTGTAATTGATTAGATTATATTATGCTTCATATAAATAAATTATAATACTAACAATTTTTAAAATAATAAACACTAAAATTAATCTCCCACCTGAGTTCAAAAAGAATTCTCCGAGTCGGATCAGATGTATTATAAAGGATTTGCCTCTTTATTGATTCCTATAGATTGGATCAAAAACAATTCTTGAAAATGCCATGTATGGCTGTGATTGCCTATCATATGATTTCACAAAAATCCATTTCAAGACATTTTTTCTACAAAAATATATTTGTTTGTGAGTTTTTCTTAAAATTTTTTTAGATATATATCCACATCCCAACATCTTTTTATAGAAAAGTTATATCACGTCAACTATAATCATTATACTTTTGTCTCCTATCTACATACTATTTTCAAAAAAAATAAATTACATTCTAATACAGTTTCAAGAAAAAAAAATATGTCACGTCAACTGTGTATTCATTACAGTTTTACCTCATATCCAAACACAAAATCAAAATTCATTTCTTATTCTCTAAAACAACTTTTTCTTACTATTTTTTTTTCTGAAATGACATATCAAGATCGCATTAAAGAATCCAGTAGAAATTGACAAGTTGAAGGCTCAATTCAATCAAGAATTTGAAATGAAAGATATAGGAGAAGCCAAGAAGATTCTCGGGATGGAGACAAAGAAGGACAAAATAAGAAGCAAGCTTTGTTTGACCAAATAGTAATATTTGAAAAAGATGCTACATCGTTTTGGTATGATAGAGAACACAAAACCTGTAAGTACTCCACTTGTTCCTTATTTGACGCTTAGTGTCCAACTGTCTCCTAAGAATGATGAAGAATGAGAATACATGGTAAAAGTTTTGTATGTTAATGCAGTAGATAGTTTGATATATGCAATGATCTGTACGAGACCTAACATTTCACAAGTTGTTAGAGTAGTGAGTAGAACATGCATGATCCTGGTAAGGGCCATTGACAAACTGTGAAATGGATTTTAAGGTACATTCTCAACACCGTTGATGTTGGTTTAATATTTGAGCGGGATGATAACATTAGCCAGTGTGTAGTTGGATATTGTGATTCTGATTATGCTGGTGATTTAGATAAACAAAGATCTATAACTGGGTATCTATTCACTGTAGTTAAAGCTCCAATTAATTAGAAGTCTACCCTACAATCAATGGTTACTTTGTCTACAATAGATGCAGAATACATGGTTGCCACAAAAGCTGTTAAGGAAGCTATATAGCTTCAAAGTTTGCCCAAGGACTTAGGAATTGTTTAGAAGCACATCTCAGTGCATTGTAACGATTAAAGTGTCATTCACTTGGCAAAGAACCAAGTCCTTTATGTAAGAACAAAATATATTGACATTCGCTATCACTTTGTACGGGATATTCTTGAAAAAGGTAATATACATCTTTAGAAGATTCATACTGCAGAGAATCCCACAAATATGATGACCAATGTAGTAACAACAGTCAAGTTTAAACATTGTTTACCAACATTTAACACATTTGAGATGGCACCAAAAATGCGCATTTGGAGGCACTGCGGAAGACTAATTCATTTGTTGAGGAGACAAAAAATTTGAATTTCGAGTGAGATTGGAAAATTCGCAAAGATGGAGATTTGTTGGTTTATTTGCTTGTTTTTCATCCCACATTGGTTTTGTACCAAAGGGGTTTGTTTCCTTAGCCTATAAATAGGTCATTCTCCCTTATTTTGTAAACAAACCAACAAATCTTATCTTCTCTCTATATTTGTGAAAGTCCTTTAATTAGGATATCCAATGATGTGGGTAATTTTACCCAAATTATAATTTATTCGGGAGATTAGTAAATTAGTAGTGCAGTTGCGGTGTCCGAAGATGTAGGCAAAAGTTGACCGAACTCCGTTATCAAATCTGGTGTGGTCTTTCCTTTTTGTCTTTTATTTTTGTATTTAGTATTTTGGTATTTTCTTTTCATTAGTTGTTATTTAGTTAATATTCAATATTTACTTGTTTTGGGGTATTTAGTCTGTTGTATATAGTACTCTTAATAGTAGGTTTTGTTTAAAAAGATTAGGTTTTAAGTGGAACCGTTGTGACCCCTCCAACCTTTTTTGGGAGCTTACTAAAATTAATACTATTTATTTGTAGGTTTTGATTACCCTTTGTTTCCTCAACAAAAACTTCATTTGTTAGAGAGGCTTTATTGCCTTTCCTGGCCTGAGGGGATCGATTTTCGCAAACTCTCCTTGAGAGAAAAAACTACATTTGCCAGAGAAACTTTAATGTCTTTTCCTGCCTGAGGAGATTGGTCTTTAAAAACTCTCTTCAGGAGCAAAAACTTTATTTGCTAGAGAGGCTTTATTGCCTTTTTTTGGCCTAAAAATATCGGCCTTCACGAACTCTCCTCAAGGGCAAAAACTTCATTTGGCAGAGAGGCTTAATTGCCTTTTCTAGTCCAAGGAGATCAATTTTTGCGAACTCTCTTAATGAGCAAACACTTTATTTGCCAGTAAGGCTTTATTGTGTTTTCTGGCTTGAGGAGATCAGTCTTAGCAAACTCTCCTCGTGAGCAAAAACTTCATTTCTCAATGAGTCTTTATTACCATTTCTAGACTTTCAGTGGAGGAGTTCAGATTGATATTTCTTTCAGGAAGTCGGTTCCCCGAGCTTCCATCCAACAAGGCTAGACTTGAGATGTTTAAGCCTATTAGTGCCAACAAACACAATTAGAAGATATTAAGAAAATAAATGTGTTATTCATGTTACAATGTTTGCAATGAACTGAAACTAACTCTTAAACAGCTTTACATTAGTTTCGAACACAAATTCTGTCTTATCCTAGCATAAGATCAACTTTAAAATACAGATGATATCGATATGATTAGCAATATCATGAAAACAAATAATAAGATGAGTGCCTTTGAAATTTTAAGAAAATTAGCATAAATGACTCACATGTTCAAGCCTAGATCAGTAAGTAAATGACCTCAAATTTCGTACTGGATATTATGAACTGACACCTCTGCTCATTATGTTTCTTCCATCCACAAGAGTGATTCGATTTTCATGAGACACATCATGTCTTTTTCTTTATCACGCATTAAAGAATTCTCCATGCAATCCCGTTAAATTCTGGAAGGCCTAAAATTAGATTGATCAATCAATCATATCATCAATTTCATTCTACAACTTGGATTCTTTCCTACCAATCAAACTAGGTTTCCTTTTTTCTTTTCACTTTAAATCCAACTCATGAGAGCTTTTGCTGAATGTCTGGTGGCATCCAGACAAGAACAAAGTATAGCTCCTAAAGGTGTTTTTTTTATTTAATTCAGATTTAATTAATTTCTATCATTAGTAAATGCAGGTTTACATAATTTTTCCTAGCGAAAACAAATATTTAAGTGAACTCTTTGATGTGTAAACTAAGAAAAACGAAAAGAAAACGATGCTCTTCGAGTGAAAAATGAAAGGATTCAGTTGGAGAATATCCGAATGAGTGAAAAATTAAAGAACTGGCCACAATGTTGTATGTGTGCGATAAATCAAGTCCGTCAAGATTTACTACTTGAAAATGTCAAATTGAGAGTGGTCAGTTTTCATTCCCGCTTTAGTATATCTATTATTCAGTTGTTAAAGTTAAGATTCAAAGAAAAAAATGAACGCTCTTCCTCCCAACTTTCTGGCCACCTAAGGCTTCAAAATCTTATGCCATCGGATCCACCATCCACACGTACTTTTATTGATGTTCTGTGGCCACCCAGAGCCATTATTGCTCCACCGTCTCCACGGGCAGCAAAGAAAGGAATGACAAAGTTTGCCACGGTCATGGGGCAATTTATAAGATTGAGAGCTTTATTCTTGTCAGAGTCCAGATTGGTATATTGGAATTAATTTCTTAATATGGACTTACATATTTAAACAATAATTATATTATAGGTTATTTATGTTGATAGAGTCAAATAAATAATTTATCAATGAGATTTTAAAAATATTATTAGATTATAAATTTTGTAATGTGTAGAGATCTGATACTAATTAAATTTAGGATTGATATGATTCTTTTTTGGCCTAATATATAAAGAACATTAAGGTTATGGTGCTCAAATCATATCATACAGTTCTACTTTTCTCCTCTTTCTTATATTAGAGAAAGACTTATTGAACATTTTAAGTTGATTTGACTGTAAAAAATACATATTTGATTGTTTTCATTGTCATGAATTCAAATAAACCTTCAATTTAAAATTAAAATAATTTTTTTATAATTTACATGACGATTTTAGAAATCATATTTATTAAAACCTAACAAATAGTATTATTAAAGCCTGACAAATATATCATAGCAAAGCATGATAGATTATCAAAAACTCGTTATTTCTTCTTTTTGTGATTATAATCAAAAAGTTTTTATAATCCTGAAAGAAGAATTTTAAGTATATTTTTGTGAAACTTATAATTACAGATTAGCAATTTTTTTTTTGGAATTAAAGTCTCCAAACTTTTAAACATAACATATTATACTTTGCTGATTTGTTTCAAATTATTAGTTTTAAATAAGAATTATTGCTCCAATATTGTTTAAGTGCTGGTTTATTCTTAAACAAACAGAACCAAAAAAAAAAATCAGCAAAGAAAATAACACGGGCCACAGATTCGGGTTCTCGGACCCAAACCCCGAAACCAATTATCTTCCTCTTCAGCAGCACAACCACCATTATTCCACCATCAACCCAACTACAGCAAACACACACACAAAAAAAAAAAAAGAGGTTCAGCCGATTCAGAGTAAAAAAAAGAGAGGCGCGGCGACCCATTTGGTATCATGGGCATGCGCCACTCTATCCTCCATTTCCCCGTCGTCGTACAGCCGTGAAGATGGCTTTGGGGGTGGCGCGAGAAGTGGCGGTGGCTAGAAGCAGCGGTGGGCTTCTTCGCGGTGGCTGGTTGCGGCGACGATTGCTGAAACAGGGAGCTGCGGTGGCCGGGCTTCGCCCGTTTGATTTTCAAGTTTTAAATTAAAATAAAGACTAAAAATATGTTATTGGACTCAAACTTATAAGATTGAATTTTGAGTTTAAGTTTGGGTTTATTGTTTGGATCATAAAATGGGTAAAATTTATTTTAATTCAAATTGAATTAAATTTGAATTCAAATTGAATTTAAATCTGATTTGTACAAGACTTGATCTAGTTTTCAGTAAAATCCCAATACATAAAATTTTAAAAATCTTATTTTATATTTTGAGATAAATTAAAATAATATGTCGCCAAAGTGATTTTTATTATTAAATTTATTTTTGAATATTAGATATTAAGTAAAATATTTACATTATGTCTATATCTTTGTGTATAATAATCGGCTCAAATGAAGGTTATTATTTAACATGATTAATTATCAGTATTTGATTATTAATTGTCTATCCAAGACTAAACATCAATGTTGTGCTAGGTATCTCATGATGGGGCCCATTAGAATATGGATTATTTTTTTATGATTATATTATTATACAAATATTAATTATGAACATGTTATTTAGTTTTGTTCTCTGAATTATATTTTTGCTTATATTTTTACAAGATTTGCCAATGTTAAATTTATTTGTGCTTAAAGGCACAAATTTCAAGATTTAAAAGAGAATATTGTGTTTGTTCTCTGGTGTATGGATCTTATCTTTGCGCTTCAAATAGAACGATCTTTTGAGCTCACTAATGAAAGTTCTTCTAAGGCTAAAAAGATTTTGAAAAGTGGTGTCGTTCTAACCGCGTGAGTCTTATGATCATAAAGTGTATAATTTTGGAAATATTTAGGAGCACTATGTTTGAGGAGAATAGTGCTAAGAAGTTCCTTAAAAATATTGGTTGAAACAAACACCTTTTTGGCTAATCTTATTTCAATAAGGTATAAAGAAAAAAGGGAACATAAGACAGTACATTGTGGAAATATCTAATCCTGCTTCCAAACTAAATGCACTAAAGTTAGAGCTGTTTGAGAACTTGCTCGTGGATATTGTTTTATTTCTCTTCCCGTACAATATGGTCAATTTAAAGTGACTGACAACAACCTAAAGGATAAATGAATTCTTAATGAGTTTCATATCTTACTATGCAAGAAGAACAAAGGTTTGAGCAAGAAAAAACTAAAAGTGTTCACTTAACAACTATCTCTCAGGATAAAAGAAAGTAAGTTGCAATTGGAACACTATAACAAAAATTACAAAAGAAACAAGATTAGGAATTTGCATGTTACTTCTACAAAAAGTGTGAACACATAAAAAAAAAAAAAAAGAAATGTCTCAAGTATGCTAATATGCTTTTCACTTTGATTCATTTTTTTTAATTTAGTTTAGTTTTTATTCCTAGACAACTTGGTGGGTAGATTTTGGTTTCACAATTCACATAAGTGTGTCTATGCAGGGTTGTCTATTGAGTCAACAGCTAAGTGATGTTAAAAGATGCATTTATATGAATTATGGCAAAATAGTTACAGTTGAGGCTATACGAATTTTTAGGACATCATTAGTGGTCGGTTATTTTTTGAATTTGAAAAAAACATACAATATTATCATTTACATTGAGTATGATTTCTATTTTACTTTGGACAAATTGAGTTATTCTTGTTCATTTGGAAATAGCAAATTTAGTCTTTTTCAAAATTCAAATCTTATTGGTAGTAGTTCTTTATCATTGATAACAACTTATATTTTTGATACAATTACCTCATATAATGAAACTTTGTATATCAGTTCATATGATACAAAACACATAAAACATAATACTTAAGGATATGGTAAGAAGTATGATTAGTCATTCTTCTTTACCGAAAAATCTTGAGAGAAGCACTAAAGACTACACCTGACATTATTTCAATCAAAGCGGTAGGTAAAACTCCTTATGGACTATGGATATGCAAGCTTTGTATTAAGCATTTGTATATTTGGGGTTGTCCAATTAAGATAAGTGCTACAACTTTAAGTTTGCAAACCCAAGTGCAAATTGTATTAAGTAATAAATTTCTCATGAGTCCGAGGTCGATCTACAAGGAAGTTATTTGAAGAATTCAAATTTATATTTCTGAAAAAAAAGGATTTATACGAATCAAAATATATGAACAATTAATGTATGCTGTAAATAAAGAAGAACCAAAGTAATAAAAGTACTGATGATTAGAGATCTACTCTTGAGTTTTGGAGTGAGAAACAATTATTTATTCTTTTTACCTCTATTAATTGCTACAATTGGAATCCATACATAATGAAGGTTCCAATGAGAAGATATTATTAAATAATTCATGCAATATGGTAATCATGATATTGTCTTACTATTGCAAATTATCTTTTAACGCCAATACTTATTTATGGGATCAAGCATTTATGCACATCTTCGTCAACAACAAATCAAGGTTTCACATTAGCAGTCGGTGGGGTAAAATCGTACAATAAGCTAAATGAACCCAAGTATTTGTTGTGCCATTAGAGATACATAAATAAAAAATCACTACAAAACAAATAGGGTTTTGGATCAAAACTCAAAATAATAATACAACATATTTAAACATTTTCTACTCTTATAACTATTTCTCTTCCTCCATCAAGAGGTTCACCCTTTTTTCTCAACAAAATGAAATTTAAAAAGATATAATAAAAGTAGCAAAGACTAAAAATATAAGAGAAACTAGAGAATACATTTCTATTACTACTAGAAAACTTACATTACTAGAAAATATACAAACTAAAAAAACTTAGCCTAAAGAAACCATCTACCTCCCATCTCTTACAAGCTTAATACATGACCTATTTATAGTACTTAGAGTAAGGTAGAGGCCAAACAAATAATGAAGGGATTAATCAAGTGGTATGCTAGTTGCCAAAAATTGGTAAGTTACACCAACTCCTCACCTACCGAATTGAATTATACTTTTTGGTCAAATACAGCTAGATTTTGATGATGCATAAATAAGAAAAATTGTAGATCTTTTGGTGCTAATAGATTTTCATATATCATTGGTCAAATATGGCGGTTGGATGAAGGAAATATGATCAAATTACTGAATCATATACAAGAGCCATTCTTTAACAGCAGCAGCAACTTGCAGCCTATATTTTTATCATTTTGACACATTTTCTCACTATATTGTCTTCGTCAAACTTATTTATTTACTCTTATGTATAACATATCCAAATTACAACCTAAAATAAATTTGACCTTAAGAGATATGACCTAATTGGTAAAATAAGTTAATATTGGGCTGAACTCTTATCCGAATTTTGATGATCTATTTTGTGCAACTATTTAGATAAATTTTCTGCTATAATCAAGACTGAATTAGGCTGAACTTCTAATAGAAAAATTGTACTTCTATCTCTTATCTTTCAAATGAAACATACTTCAGGTCCATAGGCTTTTAATCATGAAGTTATGCTCAAATTACAAAAACTACACAAGTCTAAAATATACTTCTATTTATTCCCTAACATAAAACATTAATAAAACAATAATATTAACAAGAATAAAGTAAAAAAAATATAAAAAATTTGAACAAAAATATGTTAAAATATGCACTTATCAGTAAGGTCTTAAAAGCCAAATGAAAGGAAACTGGACTCTAGATCTTTAAGCTATCACTTTGTTGGATACACTAAATGTTCAAGGGATTACAAATTTTATGATCCCTTGACTAGGTTATTTTCAGATGGAAAATAAAGTTTCTCTTGAGAAAGTTAAGTTTGGGAGGGAAATAAGGTTAAAGACATTGTCTTTGAAGAGGAATTCATTTCTCTTCCCACTGTTAATATTGACAATGATTATGTTTTTATTCCTGACATTGTTCAAGATACAAATTCAGACTATCAAGATAATGCTGAGGAACTCTCTTTTCAAAATAAAGAGAATTATTTTTTAAAAAACAAATTCAACAATCTCAAGAGGAAATGCAATTAAGAAATTCACTTGAAAAAGAAGAACAACGATTATGGTTATTTTATCATCCCTCTCTATGAATATAAGGTTAACATATGAATGGTGAAAACTGATTCAATCAACTTTCATCAAATCAATAAAGTTTTAGTTCTCAAAAGTGGATTAATGCCATGAAAAATAAGATAAATCCATAAAAGATAATGACATTTGGGATCTCATCAAATTGCCTAAAGATATGAAACACATTGGTTGCAAATGAATATTTAAGACCAATAAGGATAAAAAAAGGCAATGGTGAGAGATATAAGGTATGTCTAGTTGTTAAGAATCTCACAAAAGGAATGCATTGATTATAAATAGACTTTCCTTTTGACTTAATTGAAAGACTCTTTAAAATCATTTTGATTTGGAGTTGGCTTCCCGTTAACAGTATCATAAATTTCATTAAGTCATTATCTCATTTGGGTTTGAGGTAAATAAGGTTGATGATTATGTCTACCACAAGTTCCGTGGGAGTAAATACATCTTTCTAGTGTTATATGTCGATGACATACTATTAACCAGTAGTGATATAGGCTTGTTGCATGAAACCAAGAGATTTCTAACTTTAAGATGAAAGACCTTGGGAATGTCTTTTTTGTCCTAGGTATATAGATATATCGAGATCGCTCTTGAGGTATCCATGGATTATCATAAAAGAGCTATATCGAAAAGGTTCTTAGTAGATTTGACATGAAAGATTGCACACCGGGAGACACTCATATTGTTAAGGGAAACAAGTTTAGTCTAAATCAGTACCCCAAGAATGAGTTTAAAGAAAAAAAATGCAAAAGATTCCTCATGCGTTAGCTGTAGGAAGCCTTATATATGCTAAAGTATGTATGTATCCAGATATAACATGCATAGTAGGAATATTAGGTAGATATTTAAATAACCCTAGAATGGATCATTAAGAAGCAGCCAAAAGGGTCACACTGTGTTTATACAGAATAAAAGATTATATGCTCACTTATCATAAATCAAATCTTTAGGAGATTATTCGGTATTTTAATTTGGATTTTATTGGATGTCTTTACAGTCAGAGATCCACTTTGGGCTATACTTAATTACTAGTTGGAATAACAATTTCTAGGAAGAGTGTTAAGTACACAATCATAGCTTCTTCTACAATGGTAGTTGAATTTATAGCATGTTATGAGGCATCTAATCCTGGGATATACCTGTATAACTTTGTCACTAGGCTGCATATTAAGGATGGTATTAGAATACCACTAAAGATATATTCTGACAATAAATCGACCTTACCATATTCCATTAACAATAAAAGCCCTTTGAAGTCGAGGTAGATAGACATCAAGTTTCTTGTTGTCAGAGTTGTCAAGTGTCCATAGAATATATTAGGACAAATTCCATGGTTGCAGATCTACTCGCCAAGAGTTTACCACCTAAGGTGTTTCATAAGCACATTGCTCATAGGGTGTTGTATTCTTTGATATGTGCATTTTAGTAGGAGTTTATAATTTTGATAGGTTTAGACATAATTTATATTTATTATTTGTCAAATAAAAAAGATGGTTTATTTTCATACTTTGAATTAATTGTAGTTTAGTATGATCTCATAAAGAATAAAGAAAGACCAGTTGGAAATAAACATATTTGAGATCATATTACATGTAATTTCCATGCTACAAATCCATACTCGATCTATGTTATTGAATATGTTGGTGTGATGACCATTGATGAGTCTAGATACGAATATATGTAACGTGATTGCTAACATGTCCTTTCTATTTATCTTGACTGTATTCAGAACCTCCATCATTCCAAGTGGTGTTGAGTGATCTGTCCATTTTCTTTAATGTGTTAGCACGCTCAACTTGAATATGGCCAAATCCTTCATATTCCTTGCATTGAATTCTCCTGTTTTTCTTGAAATCAGATACATTATACTCACTTTTATTTTTCTAAGAGTTAGTTATTTTACCAGCCTTTGGGGATTTGTTTCATTTATTTATTTGCTTTAAAAAATTTTCCAAAGTTTTTGGTAAGTAAAGCAAGTGGATCATCATCATTCCCATGATCTTGTTCATTTTCAACTTCAACCTGCAATGAAAATTCTTTTGTTATTTTCCCTTTTATTTTGATTCAAAAATTCATTTCAAAGATTTGTAGTGCCCCTATCAGTTTATCTAACCTCAGTTATGTAAGGTCTCTAGCTTCTTCAATAGTAGTCACTTTATATGCAAATCTCTTTGGAAGTAATCTCAAAACTTTCCTAACAAGTTTAAAATAAGTGTATTTCTCACCTAAAGCATGTGCTTCATTGACAATATCACACAATTTACTATTAAATACAACAATTATTTCATTTTCTTCCATCCTTAGATTTCGAAACCTAGTGGCAAGAATCTGAAGTTTAGACATTCTTACAATCTTAGTTTCTTTGTATGCAATTTGTAAGATATCCCATGCTTCCTTAGCAGATTCACATATAGAAATCAATTTGAATTGATTCTCGTCCACGACACTAAATATGGCATTCAATGCTTTTGAATTTAAATTTGCCACTTGATCCTCTGCAGTAGACCACTTCGTTTCAGGTTTGCTTACTTTATCTTCTTCAACAGTTTTTGTTGGATACTCCAATCTTGTTAAGATCGACTTCTATGCTCGTTTATCAAGTAACTTGATGAATGCCCTCATTTGAACTTTCCAGTAAGAATACTTAGATCCATTAAGCAATGGAGGACGTGAAAATGAACTTCCTTCACGCAGTTGTTCCATACTCGCAATAGATAAAAATCAAAATCTCACTAATTAGTTTCAATGACCTACTCTTGATGCCAATTGATAGAATCTATTGCCCATTTTTTTTTTTAAAATCCTAAGTGTTATAACATTTAGATAGAAAACGCAATGAAAATAAAAGATAACACCAGAATTTTTACGTGCTTCAAGTACTACGTACTCTATTGCACAAGGCCACATCCAAATAAAGAAATAATCTACTAATTAGTAATAATTTACAGAATACATCTTATGAAATTAAAATAATTTAAAGACTCCCTCTTTAAATGAATAACATCCTATGTATTCCACTAATTAGTTATTCATGCGAGCTCCCATCAACTTTAATAAGCATTGTTGAACTCCCTCCAACATTGAACTCCTTCAAATGGCTGATCCAGTCTTCTCCCAAAAATCTTCACATTCTTCTCCCGAAAAATGTATATGAGTAATCAGCACTGCTGGACTCCTTCCAACTCTGAACTCCTTCAATGGTTGATGCGGTCATCTCCCGAAATCTTTTTTACCTTCTTCTCCCGAAAAATGTATATGAGTCAAATTCGTCTCACCCTTGAATCACTTTCCTGGCACTATTCTGTTCATCCACTTGATTTTTTCAATGTTGAGACTTGGTATATATGCAGCCGTGTATTTTCATCCAAATTCCCCTTGAAATCAGGTCTTGATTGCTACATATATGAAATGTATTGATTTCTTGATTTGTTGCCTTATTTATAAAATTTTCCAAATCTTTTTATACCTCAAAACAAATCAATAATATCTTTAATTTCATCACATTTATCACACATGTGATTTTACAAAATATCTAAAATAAATATTTTAAAAATCCTGAATTATGGAAACCTGCTCAAAATAATTATAATTAATTAATTAAATAATGTTCCGCCAGTGTTCAATATCTCTCACAATATTTCTTCCAATATTTAGTTTCTGTATAGAATTCCAACTTTTATAAATATTAATATTTTCTAACACTAACAAAATGGAATACAAAAATAGAATATATGAATTACACTTATTATATCATATGATTAGTGTACTTTATGAAGGAATGATCAATTACAAAATAGATATTGCTACACTTATCACGTCACGTAATAATTGGTCTAATATAAACGAACTTAATTCAAGCAAGAATTTAATTTTCCCTATCATGTGAGGCTATCATCTAATTAAGTATAACCAAGGCCACTTAGCATCTTTCCAGATGAAGCAGCGATCAATTCTTCCTTCAACTCCAAATGCAGGACAAAATTGAACCTTTTCATCTCGTGGGAAAGCTTCTTCCCTATATGCTGGGTTCTCTCTTCTTGGATGTGAATAGAAGGGAACATTGTTCCACAAAAGCTTGAGAGCCTAGAATAACACATCAAGGGAAACAAGTAAACATCCTTGTAGATAATAGCAAAACATCATTGAACTGTTAAGTTAATGGAAATTTCATATCAATCACTTAGATATTAACTAAACAATATTGTGAGCCATAAAATATGAATATAATGACGTTTTAAAATGAAATGATATTATTTTTACAACCCAACTTGGCACTACAAGAAAAGTATGTATCAATGACAGGAACTATTGTTATATCAAATAATGCTTTAACAAGCTAAATATATAGTTACAAAAATTAGTGGTTATGTTTTTACTATTCATAATTTAGTAATGTATACATAGTGTTTAAATTGTCAGTATTGATAATTAGTGATAAATTATAGCGACAACATCCAAAAAAAAAAACAAGAACTGGCATCTCTTATGAGAAAGTGAGTCAAGAAAATGAAGCAAAGCCAGATTAATAAAGATGAACTTACATTCCAATATGCGGTAATTGAAACTTTATGGGGCAGCAACCAGAAGAATGCTTCAAGATCATCTGACATAATGGAGGATGTGATGACTCTCTTGGCTGTCAATGAAGCTGTGAAGTAGTTACCAAACTTGGGATGTTGTACTGAGACAATTGCATACATATTCTCCCCAGGTTCATTCACTTTCAGTCTCCAGTTCCCAAGCATATCCTGATGTAGTCATCAGTAAAATTAATGGAATTAAGAACTAACAATTCAACTGAAAGTGAAACTACTTGATGATATGTAAATATACATGGAAAGTTGATGAAAACTAACCATGAAAGGGCTTATATACTCAGATTTTGGAACCAAATCCGAGCTTGGGTTGAACACAAATGTTACACTTTCACCCCATGGTGTGTTACTGGCCTGAAACAACATAAATTGTGTCGAATGTTAGCGGAAAAATTAAACGATGACTTCATAAGTTAATCAAGATCACACACACACACAAGCAGTTCAATGAAATGAAAAAAGAAGTTCCTAATGATGATTTTCACCTCAACAATGCATTTTTTCAGAGTCCTGGTAGAGCCTTCAATGTCGTAGCAGTAGTAGAAATTCACTGGACTTCTTTCATATCCCAGACTTGGGGGTATTCTCAGAAGAAAACTGGTGAATCCATACAAATCAATATTAGACAAGTGCAACTTGAACTGCTTGCACAAAATAAACAGCTATAAGATCAGAAATTGAAGTAGAATTAGCAAGTATATAGTGCATGGTAAATTTCGAGCAAGTGTTACTGCCGGAGCGATATAGAAAGAATTTGAAGAGCTCGTTTTCAAGCTTAAAAAGAACTCATAGAACTCGAAAATTCTGCAAACCCTAATTTTATTTTGAAAGGAATAATGAAAAGAATAGAGTAATAGGTATCTAAACAATACAATCGAGGTTAAATTTGCTATTTTTTTAACTGACTCAAAACATAACGAAATTTAGTCCAAAAACATCACAACATATGCATGTGATGTGGGCCCAAAAAACAAATAAAAAATACATAAAATAAATGAAAATCACTGAAAAATGGAAAAATTTAAAAAGTATATTTTCGCCACCAATGATAGTTGAAATTATGGTTGAAGCCATCAGCTAACCAAACGGTAAGTAAATTGTTCATGCATGACATGTGATTTGACAGGGCAATTGAAATGGTACTTAAACACATAAAACTAGTTGAGTGTTGCTGAATCTGTTCAGGGAAGTTAGTTTTATTCAATAACACCGCATCGATGTAATATATAGAGCCCTACACTAATGTTGTTCACACGAGAATAAAACAGAAAGAAACATTACACTGGTCCGTTTGTCTTGGCGGCACGACGAGCATCGTCAGCAGAGAGGTAGTTGGGAGGCGCGTAGGGCCGACGGTCGAGGTCAATGAGAGCGTAACGGGCGGGGAACCGGAAGGAGTTGTGGACAGGGTGGCGCCGCACGTGGTAGACGGTGCCTTCGTAGAGTGCGACAATGTTTCCTGTCTCCTTAGAGCCATGTGGGACGGAGACACGGCGGCGGAGGAGGAGGCGGAAGGCAAGGAGGAGTGACAATATGATGGAGGTGAAAGTGGTGTAGGTGATGTAGCAAAGAAGATATAGAGGAGTCATGTTGTTTTAGTTGTCGTTTGGAAGTTGCATGCTAATCTCCTATTTATAGTACTATGTTGAGTAGACAAAATGCTTTTAGGAAGGTGTTTTGAGTCAAGTTTAGTTTTGTAGTGAAGTGGTATATCAGCTTTTTATTATTTTTGATCCTATATTATAATTTGATATTATTTTTTTATATATTTTGAATTATAGATGATTGTCAAATATATATATATATATGAAAGTATCAAATTTATGGAAAGATATATTTTATATGCTTTGTTTGCAATTATGAGGTAGAGTATAAGATAAAATACTAAATTAGAATAAATGGTTGAAAGAAATTTTTGGAGTCCAAATTTCCTGAAGAACTTGTGACACAAGTCTTGTATGGATATTTTCAAGTACGATTGGGCACACTTGGTGCAATGTTTTACTTTGATCGTTTTTTTTTTATCAAAATAAAAATAGTTATACTTAAATTTTTGGAATTAATTTTTACCAAATTTTATAATTGACAACATAAAATAATTTTGATCTTTTATTTTAATTTTGTGTTGAATTTTACACTTCGTGAATATCTATAGTAAGCATATGTGATATAAAATTTAAATTGCAATATGAATTCGGAATAAATGATTGAAGTGAAAGAAAAATGGGTGATCCACTTTGAAAGGAATTCAATTATTTTTTCCCAATAATTGCTGTTTTCTTCTCTAGATCAGTTAAGTTTATTCATTTTAATTTGTTCCTAGATCTTGCTTTATGGCTTGTGGTTTTTTATCATCTCATTCGATAATTGAGCATGTGATCAACAATGAAATATTATTAGAAAGACACTCCATCAAGATAGGTAACATATATTTAAAAATTCATAAAATGTACCACCCACGTTTCTAAAGTTGAAATAATAAAATTTAGAAATAATTTATACAATATAAACAAGAATTGTTTGTCTTTCTTCACAAGCCACTATTTCTTTAGTGCTGTACCAAATCATCACTCCTGTGCCACTCTTCCTCATATAGTAAACTAACAGAAACTTCCGGATACCCCACTACCACTGTTTCTTAATATTTGTCATTTGAAAAAAAAATGAGAATTAATCACTATTTTTTTTTAAAGAAAAAAAATATGTGTGATGTGTGCCACATTTTTGTTAAGGTGAAACAATCTAATCAAAATCCACCACAATAATAATAATTATAGTATAATTTACAATACATAAAGTGAGGATATGATCATTGTAATTCATTATGCTTATTAAGTGATATGAATTTTTTATTTATTATTATAATGATTTTCATAAATTTAATAGAGACTCTTAACAATTCATAATGCATGTATATATAGTAATAATAAAAATATTTTTTTAATTCATCAATATCAATAGCAACAATTTAAACACTATACCTTTTATTATTATTTAGTCTCTGACAATATAAATTAATTAATTCCATTGAAGATATCAGTGACATTGAAATAAGAAACGCCCTTATCGTATTCGAATCAAATAAATGATCAAATTGCACAAATGATTTTGAGTTAATTATTCATCAAGTATTAGGTAGGAATGTGAGAATTTAAGTCAAGAAGACCTGTCAAGAGTAGGGTACAAAGGAATATTAGTTGAAACATAAAGCTAAAGCTTAATTTTGATTAACAACAAAAGAAGTCATTCAAGGCTGCTAATCAACTTCTTTAGTGGTTGTCATATCTACCTACCATAATTGTGCTCTCCAAAAACAAACAAACAAACAAACAAGAAAAAAAAAAAAAAGGGAGTCACTATTATGAAATCTTATTAAGACTTCAAATTTAGTCACTGTACATTCAGAAAACCGTGTTTCCCTCCTTAAAGTGGAAAAGATTTTATTTTATTTTATTTTATTTTCCACGAATTGTGGAATACTATTTATGTATATTGCATACTATAATAAGGGGTCTTTGATCAAAATTATTTTGACCAAATTCTAAAGTTTCAAATTTTATAGTTTTTTGATAGTGAAGAGAAATTCTCCTTGGCTGTCACAAATTTCCATATACATTTTCTGAAAACCTAAGATGATTGGCTTATTGGTCATTGTTGATCGGTAATAATTCACTGAAATTTTTTCAAACAATAAAGGTAATTGATTATTTCTATGCATATTATAAAAATTATTTTCACAAAGCGACAATAGATAAGAAATAATGGTGTTGGATACCCCAATGTTTAGCTTTATTACAAAAAAAATTAGTTATCTTTCCAAATTATAAATGTTCCATTGAGGTTTATTTTTATTTTATAAATACTCTATTAATAGGTGCAATTTGTAAGATTGAAACATGTGTCAATGGAGTATTTTACAAATTTTTATGATTTTTTTTATAAATAATCCAGACCTCAAAAGTAATTTTTATAATTCACCCCAAAATAAATATCAACCATCAGGAATGGGATGATTGCATCGGTGGGTAGAGTGGGGAGATGGGCTGGTGGTTGGGTGGAATGGGGGGATGAATAAGAAGAATAGTAATTTTTTTCTTTTTCTATTTTTAATTTTCTAATTTTTTAAATTTTGTATGTTTTATCACTTTTAAAATAATTTATAAATATTATCTAGATTATTTTTTATTTATTATCAAAATCATGTTTTTCAATTTACCCCTTTTTTTGGTGTATATATATTTTTAAAATCTTGAATGTAAATATATATTCTAGTGTTTGAATATACAATTACATTAATATTTAATTTTATCTAGTATATGATATATAATATGAGTAAATTTTAGACCATAAATTTTGCTCAAATTATTAATATCTAAGCATTAGTGAAAAATAGAAATCATGAAAATATTAAAAAGAAAGTTTTGAACAATAAAATAAGTATGTTTTGATAAAAAAAAAGATAAAAAAACTATAAAAATTATGCAAAAGGAATTAAAATGTTACTCATATTGTGATATTTACCGAATATAAAAATTATAATAATTATATCCCTATAAAATATAAAATATTATAAATACCCAAGGGCATTTTTGTTTCAACGTATTTTGTGAATAGTATTTTAGGGGCAAACTTGAATTTTCACATTAATTTTTTGATAACGTCAGCAATTTTCATTAGGTTAACTAACGACTTGTACAAAATATAAGACGGATGCAAATTTTAAGTGTGGTTTTTGTATTTTAAAAGTTAAATGATTTTTTTGGTAATTAGATCAAACCTTAAAGGTAATTTTAATTCATTTTTTTTTTAAATATTTTTTTGCTTATTGTCGGATATGTGAAACAATGCCTAATACCGTTATTTTTAACGACATTTATACATGTAATTGATTTCGACATTCATGTTTTCATCTATGCAAATGTGGGAGATTGTTTTGCGATAACTGTGGTGGTTCACCTCATCTCGGCCAGTGCCGGTATCCAAACAAATTTTGTCCTTAAATTCAATTGAGTAGCAAAATATTGTTGTTTTGGTTACTTTTTTTGATTTATCAATTTGTTTGGGCCTCATTTATACTCTGCGTTAATGTGAAAATTATGTGAAATGATGAGTGAATTTTATATCCATTAATTGAGTACCGTTTGCTTAACTTTTTAATTAATTTTTGAGATTTTTGTGAGTTTTATTGTTGTTTTTAGTATTTGTTTTGCAGATTTGAAGATGAAGGAAGAATGTTACTTGAATGTACTAAAATCAATATTAATCTAACAAAACAAAATCGACCGGGTACAGTAGCTACAACGCCTAGGCGTTGGAGCTACTGGAAAATGGTATCTTTCCAGTGAAGGCAGCGCCTAGGCACTGCCAGGCGGACTGGTAAGGGTACGTAAATGGGTATTTTGTCATTTTTAGGGCATCTCCATATGATTTTTAACATTCCAAGAGCCTCCAAAGTAGATTAGGGGAGAAAGGGAAAAGAGGAGAAGAGTGAAAAGAAGCCAAGAGACAAGAAGAAGACGGAGGGAAAGAATTTTTGGAAAGAGGAGAGAATTCTTCCAAGTTTGAGAAAAGACATCTACAAGGAAAGAAAAACTCTTTCTCTTTGAAGTTTGATTTTTATTTTCCTCTTTTCATTTGAATATGTGTATGAATATTGTTAAGATATTTTTCATTTTCACCATGAACTAATTTCTTTTTTTAGGGTTGTGATGTAATCTAATTAGAATGTGCTGAATATTTTTATCGATTCAATTCTTGATTTATTTATCAAGTTGAGCTTTTTATATTATTTTTAATGCTTTCAATTACTTGATTACTAATTGAATGATATGCTAATCATATTGACCCGAGAGGTGATATATGTGTCTAGTTACATGTGTAGAAAATCATAAATTGCATATGAGATATGAATATACTTACGTGATTTGTGTAGTCTTGTTGGAGATTCATATAACCTAATGAATTATTAATTATTATAATTCACATAGGAATATAGTGGGTTAGCAATTGATGATATTTTCATTAGACCTTGGGAGAATCTAGTGGATAATTTAGGGATTCTCGATTATCACTTGAGAAATAAATTGAGATTGATGAGATATATTATTCAACTCGAACTAATTATGATGAAATCATAACCCTAGGTCTTTAAAAATCATTGATATTCATCTTTATTTAATTTTTGTGCATTATTTTAATAGTAATTTAAATGTATTTGTATTAATTGCCACTCGTTTTCATTTGTTTAATTAAAATTAGAGTTGAATTTTTTTTATATTTAGTAATTTAATAGTTCTCGTGGGAACGATAATCTACTCATCATTTTATTACTTATAACAATAACGTATACTTACATTCACGAAAATTTGCAACATGAAACACATTAGAAAAGTGATTTCTGTGTATATTTAGAGGCAACTAATCCTACTGTATGTTCATAGTTTTTGGAATTACGGAATTAAAGTCATAAAATTAAAATTCATCATTACTTGGGTGGTAATTTGAATACAATATTTTAATCTTGTAGGTTTGCATTTTTTTAAATCTCACCTTTTATGTGTGTATTTTATAATATAATTCATCATTTATTGACTCAGTTTTAGTGCAATTTAATAAAATTTTTTAAAATTAGAGGAAAAAATCAAAATTTGTCCTGAAATTAACCGTAAATTCAAATATTTGAAAATTTTTGGGGTTAAATTACATCTCACATATCAAAAAATAGTCAAAAATCCCATCTCAACCACTGCTCACCATTGGCAGCGTGATGACGGTGGTGCCCAACATACATAGCTATTCATTCTTGAGCTTGTGAACGTATCGATTCTGAGGATGATGTTTAATGAGGTTGAAGATTGGTTGACACGCAGAAAATGTGTGGAAATTTTAAAATAATTGTAGTTCTCATTAATTTAAAATGACACAAATACATATACATATATAATACATATTCGAGCACTAATATATATATATATATATCATAGTATCATATCTACACTGTCAATCCCGTGACCAGGGGATTTAGTTGACTTTCCTAACTTAAGCACACTTATTTACTCTTAAAAAACTCATATTAAACAATGTAGTTTGACAATTATATCCCTGTTACATATAGATTATTAGAGCAATGCATGAATAACATAGCATGTTTTCCTCTTTCATGGTCATAACATAAGAAGAACTATATGCAGAGCATGACAACGCGTTTTCTCAAAATATTACACTTAAAAAAAAATAATTTTTAAACTATTATTATTCCAACTGTACTTCCCATATTACTATTTTTAATGTCACATGTATTGCCTCGTGAACATATATTTATTGGAATTTCTTATTTATTTTCCCATACTTTATAGGTCCACATGAATTTATTAGTTGAAATATATTAAATTAATTACGAATACATTTATCATAAGGTATTGATAGATCGTGTGTAACTGAGCAACACCACAACTTTATGCTAATCTTATGTTACTTATTAAGCTTTTTTTATGTATACAATATATTGTGTGAGAAAAAAAATTCCAAAAAAAATAAAAAAAAAATTGGAGAACACAATATATATATATGTATATGTATGTATATAATTCAATTTATGTGTATTGACTTGGCAAATATATTGCAAGTCAATACAACCTTCAAAAGAAATAATTTAAATTACACACATATAGTTTTTTTACGCCAAAATAAACACTAAAATAACATTTGAATCCACCATTTTTTCGCAAGAAAATAATCCATCAATTAAAAAATTTAAAACTGACGATCATGGGCCCCAATTTCTCTTTCTCACATTTCTCAGGATGCGAGGCTCGATATATTTGTATTTGCTAGTGAAGTCTAAGTTCAAGTATAAAAAATAGATATTTCAAAAAATTATTAAAATTTTACAAAAAATATGAGTAATAACTAGATTGTCATTTATATTACAAATGTAATGTCCACCTGAATGCAATGCCATGAAGCAGAAAGAAGAGAGGAGTTTATTGTACAAAAAGACATGGAAAATTGCTGACTTATTAAATTCCAAAGATCTGCGATCAAAATCAGTTTAATTCCGAAGGTTCCCTATCAAGGTCATAAGGACAAAAGCAAAGTCAAGTTGCACTAAAGGCAAAAATCAAAATTGTTGAGAAAACCAATTAAAAAGACAAAAAAACCAATGATATCATGAAAGTAATTGGTTGAGAAAGATGTGCAAAGTGTTGTTCAAGTAATTAAGAAGTTTTCAAAATTCTAATGCTCAAATGATGAGATATATTTTCTATATCAAATATATGAGGAAGATTGTGAGAGTCAGTCAATTTTTATTTATAATTAAAAAAACATAAATTTCAAAGAGAAAAGTGTAAATGTGTTGTCTCATTCAAGGCTCGTGGAATAGAGGAAATTCATCCTTTATTTTAATTTGGGGGCAAAGTTGTCTCTTCACATTATTTTTAAATTTTAGCTTTTTAAAAAAACAATTGCAGCAATAAATTTGATTTTTTCGCAATTCCATTAGTTTGACTAGACTTCCATTGACTAGAGAGGATATTTATAATTTTAAAAATTAATTATTATTTTTTTATAATTAAGTCACACTTTAAGAATAATTTTTATAATTTACTCTAAAAAAAATTATGAAGTATAATTCACTATTATCCCATTTGGGCTAATACATACAATCTCGAAGAAGACTAAGTATAACCTGAATTTCTTACCTAGGACCAATCTGGCTAACCAATACTTTGAACTGTGGTCCCCATAGAAGCACTTGTATAATGTAAATGTTTTCCTTCGAAATTATCAAACAACCTTGCAAGACTTGAAAGCTTTAAAACTGACAGCACATAAAAGAAAAAGAAAACAGATAAAGATCATAAATAGAAGCATATATACCTGCAGGTTACATTTGGACAGCCAGTAATTCGCTCGACTGGCTGGCCATAGACAGGGCATCTAGTCCACTTCCTCTGCTCCAGAAGAAAACCAAATTGGATTTTATTAATATCCCTTTTCAGATGGTTCTCACTGCACCAATACCCGGCATGCCATGGAACCAGAGACGGAGCATGGGACTGGCAGGGTAGGTGCGCCCTCATTAATACCATTTAATATCTAATTTTATTACATATAAACTTAAATTTATAATAAATTTTAGATATAAATTCATGAAAATTTAAGAATTCTGCCACCTATAAATGATAAGTTGTCTTTAAATGATAATTCAATCTTGGCCCTCCAACCTAAAATTTATGGCTCCATCCATGCATGAAACCTGCATAGCAAAAAAGTCTCTTGCTTCTTGGACACGAACACCTCTTTACCTTTCTATCGCACTTGTTAAGGACCAGCTCTGAGCAATCCTGATAAGGGCAGTAACATTTTTTCAAGCCTAAAATAACCGAATTGCAAAGGCAATCACACCATTGTTTGAAAGCTCGGGTGGGATCATCATTTGGCATTTAACATGGTCCAATCGTTTGGTCACAACTCAATTTGTTAAGAAAATGGCCAAATATTTTTTGATAAAAAATGAAGGGTGCCTAATTTAGGCAATTGTTAATTAAGGTGTCTAACCTAATTTCTTACATAATTTCATATCTAAATTTCACAAATCTATATTTTTTAAAGTCTATATAAACCCCCCTAACTCTCATTTGTAAAGTATTCCAAAATTAGAGAATTAGAGAGAATTTGAGAGAAAAGCTTATGAGAAAATTTGTGAAAAAAAATTCTTGTGTGGGTTGTGAGTTGTAAGTGTTGTAAATACTTGTATATTTTCTCCCTTTAGTAAAACGATCTGCAGCAGGTTTGGAGACGTAGGCAAAATTGGCCGAACTCTGTTATCAAATTTGTATGTGTTATTTTTGTTCTCACTAATATGATTTATTGAAAATTTTCATAATTTTCCAACAACTGGTATCAGAACTCTAGGAATAGTCAGAAACACTTCAGAGGAAGTTTGATTCGAGTGGGAGCGATGGCTAAAGATAAGGGAATGTGAAACTCGAGAAATTCGATAGCGCAGATTTTAAGTTTTGGAAAATGCAGATAGAGGATTATCTGTATCAAAAAAGCCTGTATCAACCTCTCTCAGGGAAGAAGCCAGAGGCTATAAAGGAAGAAGACTGGAATCTTCTCAACAGACAAGCCCTTGGAGTCGATTGACGTTATGCCACAATGTTGCTTTCAACATAGCAAAGGAAAAGACCACAACAGGTCTTATGGCGACTCTCTCCAGTATGTATAAGAAGCCATCGACCTTAAACAAAGTTCACTTGATGAGGCGTTTGTTTAATTTTCGAATGGCAGAACGCACATCGGTAACTCAACATCTCAATAAACTTAACATAGTCATAACCCAATTGAGTTTAGTTGGAATTGAATTCGATGAAGAAGTACAAGCATTGATACTTTTGTCTTTTCTACCAGAAAGCTGGAATGCTACTGTCATGGCTGTGAGTAGCTCGTTGGGAAATAATAAGTTAAAATTTGATGATGTTCGTGATCTGGTTCTCAGTGAAGAGATCCGACGAGAGAGTCAGGTGAATCATCAACCTCTTCAATTTTGCATACAGAGTCAAGAGAAAGAAATTCAACCAAAGAGAATAGACGTGGCAGATCGAACTATCGAGGTAGATCAAAGGTCAAGAGGTCTAAATCCAAGAATTCCAGTAATTCTCATAGTTCTAAAACCATTGAGTGTTGGAACTACAGGAAGAACGAACACTACAAAAATTAATGCAAGAATGCACCAAAGGACCAGGAGGCGAAGGCAGAGGTAAATGTTACTTCCACCTCAAGAGAAGATGATGTGCTGATATGCTCTTTAGAGAGCAAGGAGGAGTTTTAGGTGTTAGACTGTGGATCATCATTCCATGCTATTTCACAAAAAGAATTATTCGAGAAGTATGCCCCTAGAAACCTTGGAAAGGTATATCTTGGTGATAATCAGCTATGTACTATTGTTGGCAAAGGTGTAATGAAAATTAAGTTGAATGGGTTTGTTTGGGAGCTGAAGGATATCAGACATATCCCTGACCTGAGAAAGAACTTAATCTCAGTAGGGCAGTTAGCTAGCGAATGCTACAATACAGTTTTCTATGGTGATGATTGGAAAATTTCAAAAGGCATAATGAAGGTTGCTCGAAGTAAGAAGAGTGGTACTCTTTACATGACAGCAGATGCACAATATTCGATTGTAGTTGCAGCAGATAATGAAACTCCAAATCTATGGCACCAGAGGCTAGGCCACATGAGTGAAAAGGGAATGAAGATTATGCACTCGAAGGGAAAACTTTCATTTCTATAGTTTGTTGAAATAGACATGTGCGAAGATTGCATACTTGGAAATCAGAAGAGGGTCAGTTTTCAAACAAGTAGCAGAACCCCAAAGAAGGAAAGATTAGAGTTCATTCACTCTGATGTTTGGGGATCAATGACTGTCTCATCCATTGGTGGGAAATAGTATTTCGTGACTTTCATCGATGATCACTCTCGGAAGGTATGGGCTTATTTTCTAAAATATAAATTTGAGGTGTTTGAGGCTTTTAGGAGATGAAAAGCTATGATTGAAAATTTGACAGATTTAAAGATTAAAAAGCTCAGAATCGACAATAGATGTGAATATGAAGACACCAAATTCAAGAAGTTCTACTATGAGCACGGGATTAGAATGGAGAAAATCGTATCGAGTACACCTCAACACAATGGTGTAGTTGAGCGTATGAATCGAATGTTGACAAAAAGATTCAGAAGCATTCATATACAGTCAGGTCTACCAAAATAGTTATGGGCAGAAGTAGTCAACACAGCAGCTTACTTGATCAATCGAGTCCCATCGGCTTCATTGGAGCACAAAAATACCAGAGGAGGTATGGAGCGGAAAAGAGGTAAAATTATCACATCTAAAAGTTTTTGGTTGTGTAGTATATGAGCATATTAGTGATCAAGGCAAGAATAAGCTTGATCCCAAATTCAAAAAATACACTCTTATCGGCTATAGCGAGGATGAGTTTGACTACCATATTTGGGATGATGAAAATAAGAAGGTGATCCATAGTAGAGATATGATTTTCGACAAAAGGGTGATGTACAAAGACATGCATAAAACAAACTCCAACAACTCAGTACAGAGTGAGCCAGTATTTGTAGATATAAATGCCGATGATGTCCCAGATAGTCCCATGACGGAGCCGATTGCAGTAAGTCCTCAACTAGAGAAAATCGTTGGACAGAGCAATGCACAGCAGTCCAACACACCGCAGCCTCCTACTCCATCTCATGTATTGAGAACCGCATTCCTTCATGGAGACTTAGATGAGGAGATACACATGTACTAGCCAGAAGGTTTCTTAAGAGAAAAGAAGAACATGGTGTGCAGACTTAAGAAAAGTTTGTATAGCCTGAAATAAGCCCAAAGGCAGTGGTACAGGAAATTTGACGGCTTCATGCACAAGAAAAGTTTCCATAAGTGCAACGCTGACCACTGTTGCTACTTTAAGAGATATAGCTCAAGCTATATCATTTTACTACTATATGTTGATAACATATTGGTAGTAGGTTCAAATATGGATAATATCAGAAGGTTGAAGCAGCAATTGTCAAAAGAGTTTGATATGAAGGACTTTGGTCCAACAAAGAAGATTTTGGGAATGCAAATGACAAGAGATAGACAGAGAGGGTACTTGCAGTTATCTCAGGTAGAGTACATCAATCATATTTTATAGAGATTCAACATGGACGATGCCAAGCTAGTCAGCACACCCTTGACTAGTCATTTTCACCTATCCAAGGATTAGTCCCCTCAAACGGAGGAAGAAAGAGAATTCATGGCTAAAGTTCTTTATGCCTCAACCATTGGAAGTTTGAAGTACGCAATGCTATGTACGAGACCAGACATTGGCCATGCAGTGGGAGTTGATAGCACGTTGTGTCAAATCTAGAAAAACCTCATTGGGAGGCAGTTAAGTGGATTTTGAGGTATCTACGAGGTACCGTAAAGAAATGTTTGTACTTTAGAAAATGAGAGTTAAAAGTACAAGGCTATATAGACGCAGATTTTTGAGGTAAAGTTGATCACCGAAAAAGCACCACCGGTTATATATTCACTGTTGGAATTACAACTATTAGTTGGATGTCGCAGTTACCAAAAATTGTCACTCTATCCACTACAGAAGCTGAGTATGTAGCAGTAATTGAAGCTAATAAAGAGATGATATGGCTTCAAGGTTTGTTAATTGAATTGAGATTCAAATAGAAAAAGAATGCTCTACACAGTGATAGTCACTTGGCGAAGAATTCAATATTTCATTCAAAAACCAAGCATATTGGACTTTGTTATCACTTTATCAGATCTTTATTGGAAGATGAGGTGCTAATATTGGAGAATATCCAATGAAGCAAGAATCCAACATATATGTTCACAAAGACGGTGGCTATCGACAAACTGAAGTTGTGTTCAACTTCAGTTGGCCTGCAAGAGTAACAAGACTGAAAAGATTTGCTGCATAGATCGAGGTATGAAGACAAATTAAAATCAGTCTTCAAGTGGGAGATTGTTAAGAAAATGGTAAAACATTTTTGGTAAAAAATGAAGGGTGCCTAATTTAGGAAATTGTCAATTAAATCTAAGCTAATTTCTTTTCTAATCTCTCACCTAAATTTCATCAACCCATATTTTTTGAAGCCTATATAAACCACCTACCTCTCATTTGTAGAGCATCTTAAAATTAGAGAATTAGAGAGTGTTTGAGAGAAAAGTTTAAGAGAAAACTTGTGAAAGAATTTTGTGAAGAAAAATTATTGTGTGGGTTGTGAATTGTAATTGTTGTAAACACTTGTATATTTTCTCCTTTAGTAAAATAATTTGCAGCAGGTCTGGAGACGTAGGCACAATTAACTGAACTCTATTATTAAATTTGTGTATGTTATTTTTATTCTCACCAATCTGATTTATCGAGAATTTTCATAATTTCCCAACATAATTCAGGGCAGTTTATGGTGGCTATATTATCTTCAACCTTTCCCTAGATGTGACTGGCTATTGTCGAGTTAGTTTTATACCAATATTTCATATGCCTTTTGATTAACATTTGGTCTATTTTCAAGTATTTATATTAATTTATATTGTCTAATTCATTCTCCCACGTAACCAAGCTAGGAGAGTTTTACATCCTACTCAAAACTAAGAGGGGGTAGCCAACAAAAAGAATGAAACCCCGAAAGGGCCCAATAAGACTTCCTTTCAAGGAATAAAGAAAGGAATAGACTGATATTCTAACTCTCGACCTTCTCTGACTCAAACCTTTTAAAGCACTCATTTGGTCAACAAGGGGAAAACCCCTCGATAGAAGGAGTGAGACTATACCCTTATCTATGAAAGATCTCTCTATAGTCCAAGGTGAAAAGCGAGGTAGGTTAGGAAGTTAGTCTAAAGCACTTCAAGTGCGTTCATCAACAGCTAGGGCTGGGTGGTTTTGCTAGAATA